>CM023484.1:42529472-42769472 GCA_013339685.2 Hyalomma asiaticum
GGCGAAGGGTACCTCTGTACTACGCCAATCCTAGAGATCATAGCATTAGGATGGTCGACTGCCTAGTAGTTATGGCACTCGGCTGCTGATCCGAAGGTCGCGGGATCGAATCCCGGCCGCGGCGGCTGCATTTCGATGGAGGCGAAATGTTGAGGCCCGTGTACTGTGCGATGTGTGTGCACTTAAAGAACGCCAGGTGGTCAAAATTTCCTGAACCCTCCACTACGGCGTCTCTAATAATCAGAGCTGGTTTTGGGACGTTAAACCCCACAAAGCAATCAGGATGATCGAGTTGCCTCGTGAGCGCTTTCCGCAAATGTGAAGACACCATCGATCACCTTCTATGCCACTGTTCCCGCTTTGGCAAACAACGCGAGACTCTTCAACTCGACTCGAGAGTACTTGATTATCGGCCCGTTATAGAGGTAAGGATCTCATTGTGCATAAACAATAAATGACAACACGGAACATATTCCGAAGCGCCATCAACGCCCTTATTTTCTTCAGGCTCGACGTTTAGTGCGCCGATTCTCACAAATGCAGCAGAGCGGAAGTTTGCACCGATGATCTCTCTTCCTTATCGTCTTTTCTTTATTTTTTATTTTCTCTATACGCGATTAGTGTGCGATGTAGTACAGGGGCGCGCTTCGGAAGGCCGAGGTAGCTTCACATCGTTGCGTTTGATTTCTCGCAATCAATCAATCTGCAATTGCTCGACCGGATGCCGGATTCAGAACCCTTAACGCAAACGTTCACCACATGTGCCTGGAGAGATACGTAAACGCGGTCATTCTTCTTTTTTTTCTCTAATGAGTTGGCAGAATTGGTGCCCGCACCGCTTAACTGCTGCGGAAAATACCAGTGACGACAGACGCGTAGATGGATGGGAGCTGAAAGTGTATGTTCACGCTAAGTCCTGTAGCATTTCTTCTGTCACGAATGGTTAATGGTTCGAGGCCGTTCAAGCAGTAGTCACTATTTATACGCATAGCAACAGACTAGAGCCGAATGTACAGCTGGTTCGAGCAATAGCAGCGTGCAATGACCTAGAGCTGGTGATTCTCTGACGATACATTATATATAAGAGTAGCATGACTCTAGTTCCATTCTACGTTCCAACGTTATGCCGTCCCTCTAATTATCGGAGAATGACGCACACTTCGGGACGGAAATCGCACAAAGTGGAACCAATTCAGTCTCGTTTTAATGCCGCTCATTAGTGGCAGCAAAGTGGCCTCCGAGTGCTGACAGTCTGTCAGATCCTATTTCCTGAAGGCTGCTTGCTGCACGACCAGAAGCTGCATGACGACTCTAAGCCTATCCTTAACCCCCCCCCCCCCATCTCCTCCCCCACCACCTCCCTTCAGCATCCCCGACACACTGCCCAATCAATTCCACTAAATGAAGAAGAAAAGTACTGGGAAGTCCTGTTGAGCGTGGTCGCGTGCTCCAATAAGTCGCTTCCGGAAAAACACGTCACTTTTATGATTTCAAACAGCGGAAATGAGATTGAACTGCTGCCTCCAAATCTACATTTTGAATAGAGTACACAGAGTAAAAACAGGTACTGTACAAGCAGGGCCTTGGTGAATGCCAGTCGGTGAGCCACATTGGACGAAGTTCATGGAACAAGGAACACAGAACACAAACAACAGGATTGGAGCCATAGAGCGACGCGGTTTCCCAGACCGACAGAGACTACACCTCTCAAGTCGACATGTCGGTCAATAACACTTGTGTTCGTAAGAAAATTGACAGCTACTCAGATTAGTAAGCTTTCAATTAACGTTCATTAAGCTCATGCAAGTTGAGAAATATACTTTGTTTCGGCGGCAGCACAATGCGTATCGTATACGTAACAGGACTATTTTGTTGTAAATGCAATAATACTAAAAAAGAAAAAGAAAAAGAAGAGCAGTTCTTAAAAGTGGCGCAAGCCCGCGTTAAAGGCATTGTGTTACAACATCCTCTTTCGTTTCAACAAAATGCACATGTTCTTGTTTATTTCTGATCTAAAAGAATGTTTCCTAATGGCTGAAAAGTAGTTTGTAGTGGTCAACGCAAGAAGAAACATCTCATGTTCACTGCAATAACGGTAACATACTAATCAGTGAGCTGATATGAAGTTTAAAGAAAGTTGTGGATTCACATGTGCTTTTTTTTTTCCTTTTTCGTAGTTCAAATAAGCCTCGTGCAAAGTACAGTATGTGCAAAGTCGCATTCTTGTAGCCACGAGCAGGAAAATAAAGCTCAGCCGTAAGTTCAGTGTTGTGTGTGTCTTTTATTCCGCTGTTGCTTGTCTTTTAAGCTGGGAAACATCGACTATGCTGCAACAACTCATAGCCCAACGTTCAACCTTGAGGTTACTTCACAAAGAGTCGTTATTTCAGTGCACTAACACAATCACACAATCGAGCGACAGGTAAAAACTGAAAACGCGAAGCAGCTAACCTTTAGCACATAACCTTCATTACCTAAATTTTAAGGGCCACATAAACTCGCTCACACTCACATAATATTCAATCTCTTTATTGTAGTTATTATGTGTGCAGACGTACGCAGGCGAAAAAGAAAACGGCGAAAATTCCACTTCATTGAAGTCTGGTGCCCCATCCCCGTAGGGCAACAATTGCCGAAAATTCGTATTACCAATTAAATGCCTCAAAAACGCTTGCCTCTCTCCTTCAAAGCGCATTCCAAAGCTAATGCTGCGAAACACGCCACAACACGGTGCAGAGAAGTCTCTTTTATGACACTTATTAACGTGGGGGTTACACAAAAATAACTGCAATTATTTTGGGATCCGATACTACCCATTCCTCATATCATCCGTCCGACTGAATGGTATATCACGGCAAGATCAGGCGTGCGAACTCCATCAGATAAATCCATGACGAATCACAAGAAGACTGAATTAAAGAAAATCAAACAAATTATGCTATATTGTTACATAACACCGGCGTCAAATGAAATTTTCTTAAGCTCCGAAGCTTGCTCTCTTTCTGAGCGTTCCACAACTGTCACGTGAATGGCAATGCTGCCCTTTCAAATGGTAAGAACACTGAAAATTTGCACGCTATGCCGGCGTGCTTTTCCTTTTTCAGCAACACACAAGCAAGTTGGGGTGGTCAACACGTAGCTGACTTCTACTGGCGCAGTTCCTGTAGGAGAGTTCGAAGCACTTCGACTCTATGAGTCATAAAATTCATTATCGAAGCTTCAGTTTAGGTGGTTAATATATTGAAAATTACACTCAAATCACCTGATCTTTGTTCTAGAGGCGACGCGCTGTTTTTCGGTGCAAGCTCTTGAATTCCGCTAGAACAAGTCAGCCAAATCGCAAGCTAAAATAAATATCCGCATAACGTGCCAGAAAATGGGACTCCGAGTATCCATGCAGGAAGCAAGGCTACCCGTTAAGCATGCATAATTGCAACAGTGCAAAACATGATGCACAAGGTGAAAAGAACACAGGAACACTACACTGAATCGTAATTAAGTTAAATCGCAAAACAACCAGGAAACATAGGTAAGCGCGTTCTTTTCGACATGTGCGTCGTTTCTTGCGTTGTTTCCTTTATGGCGGCGGAAGCTTCGAAGCGCTTGGTGAAATAATTCTGGAAAGGCGTGTCGCGACAAAAGACCACACAAATATGATGACAGGGTGACCCATAGCATTACTTAACATACGCGGTAGCAAGAACTGATCCTCCAAGAATAAAAGAAAATAACTAAGCAGAGAGCCGGTGCGCCCCTCGCTGCAAGAAGTTACGATATTCTATCCAATATACAAAGTAGACCCACCTCGTTTTGCGCGACGATTAAGGGTAACACCCCCGTGGACGCTGTCGCGGCCAGTCGCCGAATGAGACCGGCCTCTCCCTCGACACGTAAGCTAATCCAGTCGGATCGGTGTTGGCTCCAACGACAGACACAATCTCGCAAATGCGGCGTCCTGCATCATCTGCACGTAGAAGAACACAAACGTAACAGCAACAATAAGAAAGAGCTAGAGACAGGGAAAGGAAACAATTACGCCAGCTGATGGCGTGAAAGAAGAGGACCGTTCCCTTCACACACACACACACACACACACACACACACACACACACACACACACACACACACACACACACGTGTGTGTGCGACGACAAAATAAGCGAGGCACAAGTGGCCAAGAAAGCGGATGCAGGTAAAGAAAATATTGCGCGAGAAGAGACAGATAGCAAGATGAAGAAGAAGAAGAAGAAGACGAAAAGGATGAGAAGGGACGCGTGTGATGGAGCATTAGGCGTCGCGCGTGCACGGAAAGGAAGCATCCATCGCGGACAACGCGGATCAGGAGGCTGGAAAGACAGTGATATCTAATTACCGCGAAGCGGGTGTCCCCTATAAACAACTCAGGTGGGGGCCCAGCGCAAACGCAAACAGCGTGGCCACAGAGCCCTCCTCGTGGAAGTGCAAGGAAGGGAGAAACGCACGGAGACGGGAAGCCGGACAAGAGGAGGATCTCGCTCACGAACGTTCCTTTAATGAGGATCACGCTTGGCGTCGTGTATATATATACGAGGGCTTCGCGCAAAAACACCACCCGTCGGACAAGGGGCTCGCATACACGAAACGAAGACTAACCGACTTAATCCTTTCGGTTTCCGCCTCCGTGTTTAACTTCGGCTACTGTAGGCAGGGGATATAGGCTTCGATCGCGCTAAGCTGGAATTGCAATTAGCCTACCGAGTTCCTGGGATATCGCTGCTCGTTGGACAACATCATGGCTGTGGTCAAGGGGTTTATAATGTGATGCTGCTTTCCTGTTCCTATTAAAAAACAATAAAGTACGGGGGAGATCTTTTGCTATCCAAAGAAGTACCACTGCTGGTAGTTAGTCATTAGACGGTTAAGAGAAACCACCTCTGTATCGAGTCAAAGCTGTTTGCGGAAGACCGGTAGGGTCGTGATGGACTTGAAGGCTGGTGGACGTGCCGTGTGGCGCACTTGCCGTCATCCACAACCAAAAATTCGTCTGAGAGGCATGAGTTGAAGAAACCGTTTAGGCATGAAAGTGAGTAACGTCGAATAGATTAGCAGCTAGTAAGTGCAATAGGCATAACGTAAATAATGTCACACGTTTTGTTCTTTCTTAGTGTGAGTGGTATACACGCAATGCACTTGCGACCTGCAAACCCTAACAACTAGATAATGCCGAAAAAGGGAGATGTAATCAATGTAGAGGAAGCGAATGATGCGAAAAATTGTGGTTTTGAAAGACGAACAAGCTAGCTCAAGTCACGATGAAGATTTTTGTATTGGAGCGTCGAACAAGTTCGGCCTTACGTAAATAAATTCCGACTTCAATGTACTACACCCCGAAAGTACACCACCAAATGTCAAGTTCCGAAAAATGCGTTGAAGAAACGTGCCAGCGGCTATGGCGTAGCGCTGCTAAACACAACATCGAGGGTGCGATTCCCAGTCGTAGCAGCCTCAAATTTATGGAGGCGAAACTCAAGAACGCTAGCGTATGTAAGTTAATTTACGCGCACGTTAAAAAATCGCAACTAATCCAAGTTGATCACTAGTCTCTTAATAGTGCGTGTGTCATAATGGTATCTTAATTACCCTGGTTTTGGCGAGCCAGATCCCATAGTTTCTGTGGGCCGTACACTTTGTTAAGCTAGAGTTCAAGAAGTGTTGTGGCGGCTCGTCTGAGCATGCGAGCGAAGTAACGTTATATTGCACGCACCATGACGTTTGCAATTTGGCTGCAAATACAGCTGGAAACCACCTGCTCTTCTTTCAACAAATGACACCAAAAGGACCACCTACGTCGCTTGATGCAGAACTAGCTTGGGTGATTTTATCATAGCTGAAGTGTCTTCAGTAATACTTCATTTGTTCGCACTGATTTCATCAAATAAAGAAAATGCATATGTCATTTTTCTTAATAACACCAAAAACAAAGAAAAAAAAAAAACGTCAGGCGACGCAGTCGGTGCTGCTTGTGGCGACATTTGCTGAAAGAAAAGCAGGCGATTGCCAGCTGTTATGAAACCAAATTGCAAACTCCCTGTTGCGTGAAGCGCAATAATATTTGGCTTACCTGTTCATAGCAGCCTCCGCATCTGATTGGCAGCGTTTTCTAACTATGTTCTAAAGCTGTCTCAGGGCTTTGTTATTGCTGAATAAGTCGAAACAGCGAACTTTACCACTGCGGGCGTTACGTAAGTTTGCATTCAATGTTGACGACTTCTCGTCCTTTAAAGCAACGGCTCATCTCTATGAAGCAAGTGGTCTAGCACGGTAACAGAGATGTACAGTCACGAGCAAAAGTTTGGATACCATGGCACCAGAAAAAACTTTAAATTCCAAGTAGCACAGCTCTACAACGCGGAATCGCACCACTGCGTTTCATTGGTCGAACAAGTGCACCTAGGCTGAACCACCTGATTTAAGCCAACTTACTCGGACTGCAAAGAAAAATAGCTGTTTGTGGCACCCATTGGTCTCCAAACTTTTGCTCGCGACTGTACATACCCGTAGACAAGCCGTGGGGAAACTCAGGCAGAAGCTATGTTACTGCAGGAAAAAGCAATCTCGCCACTCACTCACTTACAGTTCCTCGTGAAGACGGTCGTTGCGAATTCCCGGAACCGGGAATTCGCGAGGAACGCCTCGCGAATGCGTGGAGGGACTTTCCCGGACAGTTGTTGGTCCCGGGTTCGAACCTCGAACCATAACCATACATTCCGTCAAAAATGATGTTATCATTTCGGAGAAATTTGCATAGATCATGATGACGACGACGATGATGATGATTGTGGTTCGGTTAGGAAAGTACGTTAATTTCTGCAGCCCATGTAGGGAGCACGGCTAAGCGTCCGTGGGGGTGGGGGAAAGGGAGTGAAAGAGACAGAGAGGAGAGAAAGGCCGTAGTGGAGGGCTCCGGAAATTTAGACCATCTGGGGTTCTTTAACGTGCAATTACAACGCACAGTAAACGGACCTCTCGCATTTACGTCTCCATCGAAAATGCGACCGCCGCGGCCGGGATCGAACCCGCGTTTTTTGGGTGGCAGCCGAGTACCTTAACCACTACACCACCGCGGTGGAGAAAAAGAAAAAAAATTGCATAGATTCCTGTAGCTTTATGCTACGAACAGGTGGATGTTTTTTCTCTGTTTCACATGCAAGTCTGTTAATTATAAGAGATTCCGCTCCGTTCAATGCATCGCTGCTGTCGAACATGTTTGTTTTTGGTCTAAGATTTGTTCCTCGCTTTTCACCGCCCTCCTATATCACAGGCCAGCCCTCGCATGCCCGCAAAAGTCGGCATGTACTATCGGCAGAACCGTGCAAAGCAAGGTCAGCTCAGTACAACCGCCACCTATGCAACAACCCCAACCGGCCCACTACAAAAACACAGTAGGAGAAAAAAAAAAAAAGAAAGGCCTTCCCATCTTATATACTGGGAGATCCAGAGGACCGATTATAACGCGTAAACGGCCAAGAATGCGGCGCTCGCGGTGTATCGAAGAGGAAGGTCCGGCAAGTATATATCGCCGATCACTCTATACCATATAAGAAACAGGCAGAGAGGTGCGCGTGTGTGTGCGGTGTAGAAGGAAGGGGGGGAGGGGGCAGGCTATAGGACGTCTATGGAGGCAGGGGCGTCGTGCACGGCCGACGAGATGGCGGCGGCGGCAGGCTCCCCAGCGGGCCAGCGTACAACAATGGGTCGAACGGAGGAAATTAACGACTCGTTTTCCCCAGAGCACGAAACGCAAGCTGAGATATCGTTCGTCGTGACCATCGGGACGAACGGAAAGAGCGAGCTTTTTTTTTTTTTTTCGCCGCGCATTCGGGCGCGAGGCTCTCGGCGAGAGAAATCGAAGTCGTTTACTAAAGACAAAGACCGCTGCGAACGATAATACGAACAAAAAAAAAAAAAGAAAGCGGCAACGGCGAAGGCTGGATGGGGTACGCAGGAACGCCTGCCGCATTACAAGGTGTTTAACAGCTACACACCAGCACCCCCCACATCTTCTCGATTTGTGAGGAGCCACGTATACGAAAAGAGCCAAATGGAGGCGGGATTCGGCTAGCGTTGGAAGCTCGGACATCTATACTCGTCTTCGCAATTCGAGAGATAGCGCCCAAAGAAGAAGGTAAATGCACGTTGAGACCCGAAAAAAAGAAAAAGGAAAGAGGGGGGGGGGGGGGGGCACGAGTGTACAGTAGGCGTGTCTCTTTGCTGGGCCGAGAGCAACTTGGCAACACGTCGTCTTTCGTGTAGGTTTGTCCGCAATTTCTTTTATACTTATACATTTCTCTCTCCTCCATCTTCGCGGCGGCGGCGTCCGCCCGCCCACGTGACCTCGGCTGCGGCTTCCGTGCCAATGGCAGAAACGATGAGAGGTCAGACTCATGGACCTCGAGCCAAGCGGCATTCAGCACCCCTCCTTAAAGCGTCTTCGCCCCGCGATACAGTCTTAATGAGGAATGCGCGCACGCCGCGGCATGCTTGCCAAGAAGGGTCGCGCTCTTCACTCGAGGAAAAGAATAGAAAAAAAAAGAAAGAAGAAAGAAAGAAGCTATATCCTGGCTGGCGTAGAGACGAGCGCGGTATAAATAACAAACCAGAGAAAATGGCGGCCCAGTGACGTTTATTACGCGCGTATGACGGCCGAAAGGAAGATATTCAAGATAACGAGCGCACCCCGGACGCATCTATTTAACCGAAACCTTTGCGCGAGGTGAGCGAGGCAAGGGATTGTACGCGGACGCGTATTTCGTGTACGCGGGCCGCAGAAAATAAGGAGTGTCTTCGTTACGTCGCTCTGCTTTTTTTTTTTTTTTTCTTAGCTCGTTTCGCATGCTTTATCGTACCGCCACAAGGCACGATGTGCGAAGCGATGTTTGTTGATTAGAGATTGGAGGAAAGATCGAATGCGCGCATCAATTCTGGTGCGAGGTCGGTGTTTTTCGCACTACACAGTATTGTGTGCACAGACCTACTTCGCGCTTCTGGCGAGGTATACGGAGCGGCCGTGTTTGTTTGACTTTGCATCCGCCGGCATCGCGGTCTCGCCACCCGGTGCGCTGTCACGACGGGTGTACGCCTAATTTTTTTCCACATTGTTATTACCTTCCACACAAGTGATGAGCACAGGATTATCAACAACAGCGCGTGAGACGGCGATGCCCATGTTGAGGACGTGTACCTGGTAATCTGTGCACTTGCGTATCCCCCTCCTCATTCTTTCGTGCTTCCAGGTTCTTTGGCGTGCCTATAGCGTATCAATCAACACGAGAACCACTGCAAGGTCAGTAATAGATAACTATAGCCTAGAATATCCCCACCTTTGCATACGCATTAGCCTTGGACTGTCGCCAACGCACATGCGTCATACGCTAACCATTCGATGGGTTAGCGTTCCGACACCTACATTTCTGATTATAATGCGTACCCAAGCCGCCGGCAAAGTTCCTTTGCATCGATATCGTAAAAACGCGAGCGTGATTATCTGTGTGTGCTCAAAAAGCAAATCCTTTATACTAAACATCGACGGTGCACTTACAGAAACCCAACGAACCCAAGGCATGAGTCCCGAATTCTAAAGAATCTCCAAGGGCGCTTGCACTATCAAGAGAAGCCAAGTATAATAAATGCAAAAAAGTTTAAGCTGAATCGGTGAATCGCCGGCTGAGTAAACCACGTGACTTTCTGCAGATGCGTGTCACAGGCTGTGAGGACAATAGCAACAGCTTTTGATACGGCGCGCTGCTAAGCTCGTACTTGTCATGACGAATCAAAAGGTGCGCACTCCCGTTGAGTGTATGGGTGGAACGACAGGAGATGCAGGAAAGGCGCTGCGTCAACGCCACTGGTTTCGAGACTACGACGTCAGCATTTATGTTACCCGGAGACCTACACTGTAGCATGGAATACGAAATACTATTCCCTGCTGGTCTTTGCTGATTGGTCAATTCCGCCTTATTAAGAGGCAGATTTCACCAATTCCTGACAAATCTCGAATCCTTGACTAGCCAGTCCTGCCTTGACAGGTAGAATAGAAAAGACTGACCCGAAGTAGTATACCGTGCACCGTGGTATGGTGTAGGTTCCTAGTTCGCTTTGCAAACCTCGCCAATTTCCGATATTTCGCCAAAGTGAAAGCGCCATCGGTAGCAAGCTTTAACGCCCTAGCAATTAACCAGACAAATAATTCAGGGTGTACTGGTAATATGCTTTATTCCAGTCTTTGACAAACCAGCTCTTATTGTATGATCACGCGTGGTATGAGAGAAAATAGACACAAACAAAAAGACGGATGGCGATGGCCCCTTGAGTTCTTTGAGTTTCAGTTCTTTGAGTTCAAAGAAAGATGGCCCTTTGAGTTCTTGCGCAAGGTTGCCGGGATATCCTCAACTTTGACAGCGTCTGTTCGGCCCTAGATAGTTTTTTCGACTCGACTCGCTCGACCATTTTTGATATTTTGACAGGACCGCTACATGGTATTCCACAGATTGCACTCAGCAACTACCGTTAACATTTCCTCCGCCATAGCGGCCGGAACACTCGAAATCACTCTGGACTGGGCGTCGTCAAATAGATGTGCCGGCGCTCAGAATTCGGTGAAATATTCGGGAACTTTAATTGCTACGTTGCTCCCTTTTTTTCTTCCTCCAATAACCAACCTACTAACGTTAACTTAACATACTGTCATTTTGAGGTAAACCTAACCAATGTAAACTCATTCAGTGTTTCTCATCAGAAAACCTTGCATAAAAAAAAAAAAGCCCGAAGCCCGCTTTTTGACACCTCCATCCACTCACATCCTTTCGTTTAAGAAAACCGCCATGTTTGCTGTTGTGAAGGCCAACAGCTCGTTGCGTGAACTTAGTAAAATGTGTAGCAGGTCATCGAAACAAACATGTGCAAACACGCATTTGCACACCCTCCCATATATCACACAGCAAAATTGATTACACGCGGCACAATGGAATGTTGCAGATACGAGCGAGCAAAGGAATTCTAAGAAACGTTATCTCAATATTTATTTACAAAGGCCGCTTTTTAAACGCAATTTAAAGAAACTCAGGTGCACGTCAAACCGTCATATAAATGTCCCTAAACGACAATGACGCCGGTAAACCGTGACAGTGCGCGTCATATCCAGAGTTCAGTCAGCACAAAGCAACAGCGTCGCCTTGCAGATCTCCCCGGCCTAATAATTTCTGTGGTTTCACGTCCCAAAACCACGCTATGATTATGAGAGACCCCATAGTGGAAGGCTCCGGAAATTCCAACCACCTGGGCTTCTACGAAGTGCATCGCCATCGAACTGAAGCCGCCGCGGCCGGGATTCGATCCCGCGACCTTCGGATCGGCAGCCGAGTGTCATAGCCACAAGACCACTGTGGGGGAGCAGTCCCCTCAGTCTAGTAAAACAAAAGGCGAGACATATAAGGAAAGCGATAGAACACCTGGAAGGCGACATCGATAATTTACAAAGTTTTGTCATTGCGAACACGCCATAACGAAGAATTGATCTGCCAGCGCAAGGGGAACTCTGGGATATATCGTCGAAGAATAGGAAGAGAGATTTAAGATGAATTTGAAAAAAAGAAGAAGAACGAATGACACGAAGAAAATAGCGCAGACCGGAAAAGGCAGCAGCGGTGACAGACCCCGCTTGGCCTTGCGATCCCGTTCATCCATCTATTTAACCATTCATTTCATTTCATTAAAAACAATCAATCCTAATTCTTCTTCTGCCGTCAGCCCCACCCAGGGGGTCCTGGCAAGAAAAGAAGAAAGAAAAAAAAAGCACGTCACTGATACAAGAATAAGAAACGATAGATAAAGTAAATCAACGCCGAAACGCAGAGGAATACGTTAATAAAAAGAACGTCACCATCGGGGCTCGTAGAGCACCGTCCTGGTGACGTGCAGTAGTTTTGCGGAATGAGACAAGGAAGCCACATAATGTGAAATGTGTTACGTTAACCGGAAGGGCGGCCGTGCCGTTCCCTCGTTAAGCTAAGAGTTCTAAAACGGTGTCCATTGTTCCTCCCCAACGCTAACCAGTCGTTTCATTACTTCGCTCGAGCCGCACCCCGAAAAAAAGAAAAGAAAAAAAGACGATAAAGTAAACCAAGAGTTCCTTTTTGAGATTCCTTGCAAAAGTGGTAAAAGCACTTTCGTCTCCCGTGTGTTCGGGTACAAAATGAAACGAACAAAGGAACAACGCTTCTTGGAACAAAGAAAGAAAAATTAAAGAAACGCTTTGGCGTTGCTGGAACGTTTGCCGAAAAACTAGCATGTTCTGCAAAGCGACGAGATTGCAGGAAAGTCACGTCCCTTATTTAAAAAAAAAGCAAGCAAGGGAGAAGGCAGCCGGCTTATAGCAGCGACGGTAATTAACAACGAACGTAATAAAGAAATAAACCAGAGAAAGTCAAAGGAAGCAAACAAAACTTCAACGACAATGAAAGACACCTTGTGAAAAAAGAAATATTTAAAGACTTTGAAAGAAAGAAAAGGAAGTCTGCAGTGACTGGGCCCACTCTCTCTCTCTCTCCTGCCTCCCCCCCCCCACGAGAATATCGCGCGCCCTGGATGCCCTGCGAGTCGTTAATGAACGGCAGTCGGCCAGAATCAATCAATCATCGTCATGCGAGGCCGAGCTGCGTCGCACCACGCGAACCTCTGAACCAGAGGGGGGCGTCGAGCTCGGCAGCAGCCGCTTTATGCGTAACCCCTTCCTGCTGGCTTTGGCTTTCTTCGTCTCTTGGACCAAGTCTTCTCTCTCTCTCTCTCTGCTTTTCATTTGCAACGAAATCGACTGATGAATCAGTGCTAGAAGCCTAAGTGAAAAAATAAAATCTGTTAGGTTCGGATTGCATTAAAGTCGACGCCACAGAATCATGTCTCTGGCCAGTTGTGTTGTTATCGTACAATGTCTTGCATGTACTCGAGTCACTGTTTGTGACAGCGTCTGGTAGAATTATTAACAACCAGGCAACGTCTCCAACGTTTGATAAGAGTGATTTAGAGCTGAGTGTCAATGACTCGGCTCTGTAAGAGACACACTCTATATCAGAAAAGTGGAGCCCGTAACGAGAACCCAAAATGTGGCACGGGTTTCTACGCATGCGCAGTGCCGACTACGCATTGCGATTGCGTACACGAAAAGTTCTCGGTACCCAATTTTAGAGCTCTATACTGATCGCACGCTTGTTGAACGCCTTCAAGACAAACCGAGGCCACAGTTTACTCGGAATAACAAAAAAAAAAAAAATGTTTCCCTCGTTCACCCACTAGACATGAAAACATTATATAGGAGCTGGAGAAAGACTAAGTGTAGTAAAGGGCGAAAGAAACTGAGAATTTACTTTACAACAGCAATTTCGCTTCATCATCAGGACTATCCCACAATAAACTGCGTCAGCATATACTTGGCCATATTTATGACGTAACTTAGCGAAGAACGTGAAAATTAAAAAAAAAAGAAACGAATTACGGAAGGAATTATTCCACCATTATTGAGTGTCTATATTTGTAATCTATTTTTCTTAAAGTGAACTTCCTAGTGCAATTAGTCGCGCTCGTTAAGGGCTGAATATTTCCTACAAAGATACAACAAATATGGTGCGGAGGCCAGGAAGTTCCGAGAGTGCAGTTATATGCGACGGGTATTATGAGTAGTGCGCAGATTTTTCCAATCTTCACGCTTGCAATTTCGGACGCTCTGTCAGCTTTGTCCATCGCGAACACAATGAGGGCACGTGGACATGGTAATCACCGAGAATGCTTTTACTTGTAACATATTTCGTCACAAACGACCGATGTGTACATCCGCAAAATCTATCGAAGACAAAAAGGACGTGCTTTAGCCTAATTCACGACGACTGAGCACCCATGGTTACACTGCTGGATTTTCTTCAAGTAATTTCCTGTTAGGGCTCCCATGCGTCAGCTTGGCGGAACGTGGTGCTCCGATACTTTGTTGATATATGGGCAGAGTAAACAGGAACACAGAATTGAGAAACGAGCATTAACTCTTGTCCTTTGTCTCCAATACAGATTGCTGTTGGGTGAGGTGGTAATAACACACGTACGGCGTTTTCAGTGTGAGGAAGAAAAAAAAGTATTAAAAGGGGCAGATGAAGACAGTGCAGAAAGGATGTGCACTGATACTTTTTATTGATTTTTGAAGGAGATACCACGACAGGCATACAAGCAAACACGCATGTGTGCTTCGGCTACGTCATTAACGTAAAGTCACGTAAAAAGAAAATAACTACATTAACTATCACAAGGTTAAACGGATGTATCGCGCTTACAATACGTGCATTTTTTTTTTTTTTTGACTGACGAGCTCCCATAAGTTCCCAACTCTGTCCATAAAACTGTCTAAGCTGCAGCGGTTGTGAGTGTGCCTTTGCATACAGTATTCGTGTCAATTAGTATATGCGGAACAGCCCTGTACGATCTCGGCCACCGCGACAACCACGACGACAACTTGAATCGCAGCGTCCACCCTTCTCTCATAAACCAAGCGTCGCCTAATCTGGACTCCAATGGCGCGTGGCCGCTGCGTCGCGCCGTTGTCACTCTACTATCGCGACTTCGGCCGCGATCCCGCCCCGAGGAACGCTGCGGCGATGGCAAAAGTTCGCTGAACCCTAAGCGGCGTAATCTGAGCTGGAAGTGACAATTTCTCCTTCGTTCGTGCGTGCGTGCGTCTCTGCCGACGACGACGGCGCCCCGGAGTCGTACGAGGAGCGCCCCTTCCGCCACAGCGTCTCGTGCCATGCTTTTCTCCTGGGTCCACACGCGACTCTCTCGCCGATGCCGCGGCGGCGCGGAACATCTGTTTTCCGCACTCGGAATCGCTCGTCCCTGCCACATTTCATCCGTTCCTGTCTCAAGCGTCTCCCATGTTTGCTCTCTCCCCTTCCCTCGTCACTGTCCTCGTTGTGTCAGGGGCTGCTATTGCGTCAAGAGCGCCGCAGTGTCTTTCTTGTGTGAGTGTACAGTGCCTAGAATGTACAGTGCGTAGAATGTACATTCGTGTGTGTGTGTGTGTGTGTGTGTGTGTGTGTGTGTGTGTGTGTGTGTAGAGAGAGAGAGAGAGAGAGAGAGAGAAAAGAAAAGCAGACACTCCGCATAAAGTGATATTGCGCTATGACGCCGAGTTATTGTTGCCGTAGCAAACGTGCAGCCTCTCCAGGGTCCAACACCAATTTATATTTGCCTTATGACGGATAGAACAGCTGAACATAGAAGCTCATTCACGCTTAAACTTAACACTGCATGCACAAACGAAAAATGCATTTTTTTTCTAGGAGGCTTAGTCGGAGCACCTTAAAATACTCAGGATCTTGTTAGTTAATTACTTAACAAGTTAATGACAACTGTACACCTAGCCATCCGTTGTGCGTACACGTCCATTGCCAATCGTTCAATGATAGTAATTGAGTGCAATTCACTTATGAGTCACAGCCCCCTCTCCCACCCCCGCCCCTTTCTTCAAAGTACTAAATGTTCTGCATAGGGCGATGACCAGTGAGCTAGTTATTAAGCCGCATAACAATGACGGCGCATCAGCGCGACTTGTCAGAATTGACCAACAGGATCCGTTTGACTCCTCACAGCGGATACCTATTGCCCAATAGCATTGTAGGCGCACGTGCCAAAGCATTGTTGCACGTTGCACCCCTAACGTAATATCCCAGGGGTACAACATAACGGCACTGTCAATTTCCTAATTGCTAACCTGTCTGAGACGGTATAATACGTTGCGTAATAAGACAGGTACAGTAGTGCTTCCATCATTGTTCAGGACAGCTTGTACCTTAGCCAGCCACGATGCCATATCGATGAATTACAAACTCTGCATCACCTCGCTGTGCGCATTTCTTATGACGTCCAGATGGGTTTTCTCATCATTCAAGGCTGATCTTCTGCTGTGGGGTTGTTTGTCATCAGCTACGCAGAAACATCTATCCTCACATGAGTCGTCTCCCCCAAATTCCGTTTATTTCGGGCTAAATCTGCGCGAAGTAAACGGATTTTGACCGCGCCAAATGGCGCCGCTTCGCATGCGAAGAAAGATAACGCTGAACGATATCGCTGCAAGATAACACTGCGGGTGTCCGACTCGAGAACGCGGCCAGCGTAACCAGGCCTTACGCAACGGTTTCGCCTTCCTCTTCTCGGTGATCTGTCACCGTCGATGGCGCACTTCTCCCAGGCACTGCGACGAAGGACTCTTTCTTGCTCTCTCTCTCTGTTTCTCTTGCACTACGAGCTCTGTCTATGCTTTACTTTTTTTTCATCGCCATAAGAAATTCGCTTTAATCGCGCTCCTCACTTCCTGCTCTCGCAGCAACGGCCGTATCTTTTCCGTCGTCACAGTGGGAAGGGGCGAGCCACGATGCGAGAAAAGGCGCGCTCGCAACGAAATCGAGGCTGAGAGAAGGGGGTGGGTTCCAACGACGACAACGACGAAGGGGGTGCAAAAGGCAGCTTTCTCCAGCTGTACATACGCGCCAGCAAGCGCCGGATTTCCACACTTGTCGCGCGGATGGTTCTCTCTCGACTCGAGTCGCCTAGAAAGCTCCTCCTTCTTTTGCGTATGGCACTGACGCGGAAAAGAAAATAATAAAGAAAGAGGGAAGGCAAAGAAAAAGTGTCCCAAAAGGGAATAAGCAACCAGAGGCTGTTAACCCCCGCTGCTGATGCTGCTTGCTTCGCTGGCAGCGTCCTATACGCCAGCGGCCGCTATGGGTAAAACGCAGCTGCCACTTTCACTATTGTGAGTGCGCGAGCATGACGCGCGAACTCCGGAATCCGACCAGAAACGGGGGAGGAGAGAGGGGGAAACACTTAGATGAAAGGCGAGTCACGGAGAGAGTGAGGGAGAGAGGCGAATGTACCGTTTGACGGGGGAATCTGCGACAGAGTTCTTTGCCCTCTGCTTGGCAGAGAGCACCCGCAATCTTAGTGATCGCGCGGCAGAGTCGCGACGGGCTTTCCGTATGTCATCTCGCATTCTCCGATTCAGAAGTTAGAAAGAGAGAGAGAGAGAGACGCGAAGAGATACATTTGTTACGGCGAGAAAGCCGAGAGGACGGTGTGAACCAAAATTCAGCAATGGATCAGTACATAAGTTTGTTTCTGATTCGGCTAACCTTCAGTCTCGTTACTGTTTCGCATCTGTCTGTGCGTTTAAGGATTGAACTTGATTGATATCTGGGGTTCTAAGTCTCAAAACCACGACATGATTATGAGAGACGCTGTAGTGGAGGGCTCCAGAAATTTCGATCACCGGTGTTCTTTAAGGTGCACTGACATCGAACAGTACACGGGTCGCAAGATTTCGCCTCCGTCGACATGCAGTCGCCGCGGCCGGGATTCGATTCCGCGATATCCGGATCAACAGCCGAGTACCATAGCCACTAGAACATAGTGGGCCAAGGGCTACACTTCAAAGACACCTCGTAGGATAAAGAAGTTCACATGAACCGAAGACGCCAAGTCGTCAGAAGGAACTCAGTATTAATGATAGTGGGTCAGTGACCAGAATATCCAAACCTTTCCAATGAAAATACGCAAAGTTGTATCGAATATGCAAAGCTTTTCATGCGAGGAAAACTCTGCGTATTCGACTCTGCTTGCTAATGCAGCCTCTCCCGTCCGCGAGACTTAACTGTCCGGCGCTACGGTCTGTGGGTGAAAACGGTTGTCAGGGGACAACATTGACAGAGGCCGTCGCGTAGATTAAAGGGCGCCTAAATTACGTAGAGGTATAAGAAAGGAAGAGCTGCTGCCTTGTAAAAATTTAAAAGTTATCTCTTGTTCTGCTTGATGAATTCACTCATTCTAGAAAAGATTGATCGTACAGCTTTTGGAAAATTGGACAGAACCGCAAAGAAACGTACAATAAGTCAAGAAAGAACGCAACAAATATTCGCTATGTTGTTTCATTTGTGGACATGTAGGCGAGAGCCAAGCTCTCGCATTAAGTCCATCGAATCCCATTGTTCTTGCATTTTCTCACAGTTATCTTTTTAAAGGCAACCACGTAATTAACGTTGCGATGCTCAGAAAAGTCCAGCGGTAGAGATACCGCACACGATAGGGTTGATTTTTGGAAGACGAATAATACCTGCATCGCGACAGAGCTTCAATGCCTTAATTGGTACGATACTTACTTTTTTTTAATATAAATGTGCATACATGGGAATGACGATACTTATTGTCCCTTTAAAAGAGTTTGTGTAAAGTTACCAACGAACTTAGAAGGATAATGAAAGGAAGAGCAAAGGAGAGAGCATAGGAAATATACAAGCACTTAACATGAAGCTTTTTTTTTTGTATTGAAAATAAGTAGGAACACGCCCAGGCGGGATATTTTCTATTACTGAACACACACGTACGATACCAGAATCAAGCAGGCGCACGCTGCTAATGCTATAATAAATGCCTACGAATTCGTGAAGAACAAACAAGCAAACACTTGTTAGCACCGCACTAAAGATGTGTTCATGTTATATCGCATCCTGGCGACTTTATAAAATGTATAACGGACGAATTTCTATTCTAATGCACTTTTTTTTCTATTCGCGCTTTATCAATTCTTCGAATGGCGCTCTGCTATGGGAAGAACAAACAAAGAGCTCGTAGGTCGATTTATTACCCGAAATCATATACATTGGTTTTAAACGCAAATCTTCGCTCTCGCTATATTAAAAAAAAATTCTTTGCGGGTTTACGTGGCGTAAGGTTATCACAATCATTATTTTTATATCCTAAATCTCCATCAGAGAAACGTCGTCGATAACGTCATTATTCGTACTAAACCTGTTTAAGGACTATACGGAGTAGCCGGTGCTGTATTTCTGCGCCCAGATCTCTTTCATCTTATACGTCAGTAAAGAAACAAAGCTACATCAGCACCGATATAATAATTTAACTCGTCTCGACGGAGACCGTGACGTCAACGCAGAGGCACTGGCGCCACGCCCCTCATTTTACATTCAACGCCGCCCCCCTCAGCTCATCTATACGGTCCACCCGTGGAGGAAAGGAAAATCGCGAAGGCTGGAAAGGTGATTATGGTAAATTTAGGGCAGTGCTTTCTTTGTGCTTTGCTTAAAACTGTCCTTTCCTTTTTTTTTTTTTTTTCGTATAAGCTCCAGCGAAGGGTGTGGTGGTCCGCCCTTTCGATGCTGCTGCCCTAGTGAGCACGATGACATCGTGTTGCCATATCGCAACGACTAAGGGATCTCGAAAAGGCAAGCGGGTCAAACAAGCTTACCGGTACTTTGCGGTACGACCGCGCTATTGAATCCCTCTTCGCGGCATTCCTTCATACTTCTGAGATTTCTGAATTCATTGATGAAGTTTTTTTGTTTTTCTTCATTTGCACTACTTGGTAAGTTTTTTGCGCTACCAGCGATGCGTGTTGCCTTTGTTGGCCGCCCGGATTGTTTCGCATAAGCTCCTTGAGGGGATATGCGACAATATCTTGAAGCTAGTCAGAAAACGATGTTGATCGGTCGTGAGGGACTTCCGTGAACACGTGAGCCAAATATTAGTGCGGTTCACGTACCAGGGAATTCGCAATTCGGTTTTAAATTCGGCTGCAAATCGCCTGCTCTTATTTCAGCATATGACGTCATAAGCAACACTGACCCCGTCGCTTGAAAGTAGAACTAGCATTGGGGGTTTCACGAACGCGGAAGCATCCCCAGGAATCATTAATTTGTTCACTTTGAGTTAAACAAATAAAGAAAACGTGCGTATATTTCTTTCAAACAAAACAAAAAGGAAGTTAAATAACGTAGCCGGTGCTAATTCTGACGTCATTTGTTGAAAGGAGAGCAAGCGATTCCCAGCTCTATTTGAAATCAAATTGCGAATTCTCTGGTGCATGCAGCGCAGTATTACTTGACTCACGTGTTCGCAGGACCCTCTAAGAGTGATTGGTACTGTTTTCAGGCTACGTACATGTACAAGAAGTATTGCTAGGGACCCTTTAAGCCACGACCGAATTACGCACAGGCACGTGATGCAGGTTAGCCTTGTGAACAGCAGCAAATGCTTGAAATACATAGTTCGTGAGAAAGGCTTCGTCCCGAAGTGGATGCAGTGTCACCATAGGGATAGTTTCATGTAGATGACAATCTAGCGCTGTCATATCATACACTAATCAGTGGCCATTTATTGCGTCGTGAGTTCGAGCATCCAGCCACCAATTGGCTGCCGCATAATAACAAAATAATAATAACACACCCGCTCACCACGTGACACTGGAATAAAAGGGGGGGAAAAAATAAGAATAATGCGTTCTTCTACTTCGGCCAGGTGCACCTACAACCACTATTCCAAAAGGCTCCTTGAGAGCGAGTTGCCCGAATCGTGAGCTTTGCGCAAGGTTATACGGAACCCACGTCACGAAATGCAGCGAAACGCGCGTTTATGGGAAGCACCCACTCCACTATACGGCGGCCGGGGCCGTAACATATAACGAGCGCTCGCGTTCGTCTCATTTTCTTCCGTCGAGTAACGAAACAAACACGTAACAAACACCGTAACGATCACGCAGCAGAAGTCAGCCCTTTTTTGCGCGTGCACGCGCACTGGATCGAACTAATCGCGAGCAACTGCAGAAGCCGCAGAGACTCGACCGCGCTACGTCAAGGGTTTACCGGGCACGAACAAAACGTCCCACCGCCGCCGAACGTGCAGGAGTCACGAAGGACTTCCCACGGCCCCGCGGAACCGTATTCGCCGCATGATACGCTGGCACGAACGCAAGACATCTATAGAGATGAACGTTGCGCCCGTACACAGTTTCCAAAGACAATTCAGCATAGATATGTGTATACGTTTCTCTCAATACGCTGTCTCTGCAGTCCGAGGATTCGTACAAGTGCGTTGTCATGCGGTTCATTCCTTAGCCAAGCCAAGACAGGCCACTTTGCTGGAAAGCATTTAGTCTCTTTGTGACTGTGTTCTAACGCATCTTTCTACACGCTATATGCGACGCACCGTACGTAGCACTCCATTGTCCTGGCGCATCTGTTATAGCGGCCGCAGCCCATCGTTACTCCTTCACACCGTCGTGAGGAGGCGGTGCACGGTCTTTCGAATATCGTCGTAGACCCCCCGTCCCTTTACACCCTTACGGCATACGCGACTGCCGCTTAAAAACAGACACGCAGGAACCGCCCCGTGAGAATTCCTTTCTGGAAACTCCCCGGGGTACAACGGGAGCTACGTTGTACATATCGGCCGCCTATATACGACAAACCTGCGAAAATATAAAACAAAGACATTTCTTTTCTCGGACACAGAAGATACATATACGCACGACCTGCTATGCTCTCTCCCAGGCTATCTTGGTCACGGAGCGAAACGCGCGAATCGTTCTGAGGCATTGCCGTACACAGCGGAGTATACCGCGGAAGCAACTCGCTGTTATTCCCGTGTATATACTATGTACAAGTGTACACTACGTTGACGAGGAATTCATTCCATTTCGCTTCTTTTTTTTCTTTCCTGCAACTCGCCGAACGATGCCGCCGTGTTCCGCGCTCGCACGAAAGACGCAGAGCTCTCGTTCTATGGTGCTGTTGTTTTTACTGCTGCAATATAGCCGCATCGCGGTCGGTACATGGTCAGAGGCCGCGCGCAGCACTGTTACGACGTTTTGTGTTCCGAGCGGCCGGCCGGCCGGTCGGTCGGGTCGCATGGGAAAACGATGATTCGAAATGCGTTTTCGGTGCAGCGGGTGGCTACTGTTTTCCGTGACCCGCACGATGCGGGCGGGAAAGGAGCGAAGTTCGTGCAGCGACGAGACTTACGGGGCATATGTATACGCGAGTAGCTAGCATGCCGTGAGGAAGGTATCGTTTCAGAACGCTCGTACTCGATCGGTATATGATGTTCTCAATCCCGGAGCACGCGCTATAAACCGCGCTCCGTATCGCGACCAGTGTGGGAAAACGGGACCGATCGCGGTGGTGGTGGTGAGCTTCGACCCGTGCATTGTCCACCCAAGTTTCTTTGTCTTTCCGTGCAAGCTGTGTACGGCTTCTATTATACACACACGCACAGGTGAGCGAATGGACAGGCAGGCGATACATCGCTGGAGTGATGATCGACGCCAACTCGAGTTCTCGATTCTCGACTTCAATGGAAGAGTTAAAAGGGGTCTGATGTCTAGTGGTGAGCTCTCGTGATGCGGGATAAGCCTCGCAAGGGAGCTCGCGAAGTGATAAAGCATTTCGTCGCCATTTTACTATAGGTCGAGCATAATAAAAGGCGCAATGCGCGCGCCTACTTCGCGAGCAGCTTGAACTTTTGTTGTTGCGTTTCACTGTTCTACTCGGGCACAGCCGTTCCAGGTTAATGCTATGAAGGTATGACACCTATCTAGATGGCGCACGTGTGCCACTTCGCTCACGTACCGCAATAACAGAACCTTCTCCTTAGCGAGCGGTAGGTTTATATTGCGCCTCAAAGCTTGCCTATAGCGGCTATCTCAGCCGTTCCTTTCTTCTGCAGTACGCCTATAAGCATATTAAAATCAATGTTCACGGCAAGAAGTGCCGCTTAGGTTAAGGGTGTAGCGTTATCGTGCAATGCCGCTCGCATGTAAGAAAAAAAGAAATTATTATTGCATGCATAATGTACTGAATATAACCTTCGAAGTAGGAAACTGGGTAAGTTGAAAGGATACTAAAGGAAAACATTGAGTTCGGTTAGATTTAGGCTTTCGAAGCAACGAATTAATCGTGTGTTGTAAGCGAGGGTATAAGAAAATTGAAAACTAGAGCGGCACTAGGTACATTGAACTACTGGGTCTTTGATGCGACGTCACCACCGGCTAATTCACAATCATGGGCAGAAACGAAGACCACCTGGCAGTTTCGTTGTGGCACTCTTTCCTTGTGGCACGGGCGAGTAAAATTAAGCAGCAGCACTTTTTTCACTCAGCGACATCACATACTGGCCCACTGATGCTCGCCCAGTACAGGAAGAATTGGAGATCATTGGGAGAATTCTTCGTCCTGCAGCGGATAGCAAATAGGATGGTGATGATGACGATGTTATTTTATAGCAATAACTGAAGGTCAGCGGACAGTCACGACTATGACACGACTTCCTTCTTGGCTTGGGAGCAAAACTTCAAATAAATGTATCGCATCACAAGAAAAGGAAAGGAGTAAAGTCAGCAGAAGCCATAATTTCAAACCATAACCAAGATATTCTTTAGCGGCCATCTGTTCAGAGGCCTATCTATTTTTGAAAGCATTACAGCAAAATGCAGACTTGTCCTTATTTTTTTCGTTTTTTTCGCCTTGCTGCGTACACCCCAGCAAGCAAAAAGAAAAAAAAAGGGGGGGGGGGGCGAATATTAAAACGATGGTGACTCTATTTACGAGTAGCAAGAGGTAGATCGTTTCAATTGGTCACGAGCGGCAAAATGAAATAAAGGAACAACGTACGACCATTGTGAAAACGGTGCTCCAGTTCACACGGAACGCTCCTGTCCTGGTGAAGCCGTGAGCCTACCGGTCGCGGCAGAAACGCGAGGGTCATTTCCGAGTTCTGAGCCTTGTGTCATATGCCTTATTCTTTCTCGGCCAGCCGCAATGGTTCTCTGGCCTTTCGATGGCGTTCAAGACAATGGGACGTCCACGTTTCGGTTCGGTTCGGTTCATGGGTCGGGCAGATTCCTTTTCCTCCAGGAACATCACGATTTTTCGTTACGCTCTCCGTGTAACGAAACTTCTTTTTCGCGTGCGAAAATGGCCCTAAGCGGTCCCCTTTCCTATTTCATTGTTTCGCGATATGCCTTGTCCCTTTTGGTGCCGGTAAAATGCGTATACGTTTCAGAAGAGGATATTGGTTGTCCATTTCTTTTCTCCCACGATGCGGAGACCTCCGCGCCAGTGATCGCTACGAAAGAAAAAAAAAAAAAAGAAAAGAAAGGTGCGATGGTAAAAGCATCATTTTCCCCCTGTGTTGTTTTATATGCATGTAATAAGTGCTATACCTATAAATAGTAGCACACTCTGTAACACCTTATATATCTACGCATGAAGGCATTGCATTTCTTGTAGCTGAGGTTAACTCTTCAACCCCCTTCACTCCATTCGCCCGCTCAACGCACTCGATGTGCAACTGGAAACTTCGAAAACCGAGACATCGAAAACCTACTTGCCTAGTCTTATCTTTCTCTTTGAAAAATAGCTTAGCTATTTAGTTTCCCGAGACACCTATTTTGCTATGAATTGCCAATCTATGCGGCAAAACGTTTGCGTTTCAATGTAGTGACTATTGACTATTGTTTAAAAGGACTATCATGTGCAAACACGTGGTTGATACTGAGCCCTGGTAAATCCACTTACCTGTGGCCTCTGAACCTGGTCTTCTACCATAAGCATACCAATAAAAAAAAATCAGTGGTAATCAACCTCTTAACCCTTCTGTCCGAAAAGTATAGAGGGCCAAGAAAAAAAAATATAGGACATATGCATATGTTCAATATCCAGGTCGCATAACGCAAGAGCTTGTTACAAAACACAGATGCAGGAGGGTTTTCTACACTTTAAAAAGAAATATCTGCGCATAAGTTGTGATCCTTGTGCTTGTTGAACGCCACTATTGGTAAGTGAAGAAGGTGTAACCGTAAATGGCGAAGTATTCAGCTGGTTCCGTGGAACTGCAGCGCACCTCACTGCGACGCAGAGGTCAAAGGATCGTGTCCCAAACCCATCACCGTGGGCAACCCCCCCCCCCCCCCTCCCACTCATTTTTCTGTTTTTTTACTCTTTTACTTTCAGAATTCAGCATCAGTTACACAGAGCACACTTGCACAAGATCATGAATACTTGTCACTAAGTATCTCTTCACATCTTCATGGCCCCGAACGGCAGCCGACTAAAAGCCCCACTAATAACTGTCACGAATCACCGGCAGTCCATCAGTGCGCTCTCGTCAGCCTTTAGTGGTCGTCTCATGTCGTTCACTTCACACGTGAGGCCGCGCTCTATATATCACGGGAAGCGCATGCGGGCGACTTCCTGAAGCGAAGGCTGCCTTTTTTGCCGCCATCACTACAAACCGATCCATACTCCTCTCGCTCCTGCATACCCGGTTGGCACGGCCGATGGAACGGCCATCACGCAATATCTATGCGACCAAGCGACGTGTCGCGCTCAACCAACGCGTGCAAACGTGCGAACGCATCGGCAAAGAGGGCGCGGGGGGGAACTCGGAGAAGAGGAGAGCCGCTACGGCGTGACGCCTTCGGAGCGACGAAGACGTCGTTCTCAGCCGTAAAGCTTTGACGCCTCGTTTTGCTGGAAATGAAAGGACAATGGCCAAACAAAGCTTTCGCCGACAGCCTGACAGCTTGTCACGTCGAAACATTACGACGCGCAAAAGGAACGGTAAAAAGGCGACCGGCACCGTGCGAGCGAGGGAGCCGCTGCGGCGGCGAAGGTGCATCTTCATCGCCGACCCCCTTTGGCGCCGATGCCGCTCTGCCTTAGAATTCTTTTGTTCTTCTTCTTATTCTTTTAGTTGCTCCAACTCCCGCTGCCGTGCACTGCTTGTGTTTTTTCCCTCTTGGCTTCCTGCGATCTTGTTTTCGCATTCTCTGCCGACGTCAGGAGCATAGGCGCGTGTTTATTGTCTCGGTCGTGGTGCACCGCAGCAACTGAGAATGACGTCACCTTACGATGGCTCTGAAAGAACTTCCGCGGTACTGACTCGGGGCAGGTGCGGAACACCGCCCGGCATTCCGCTCCTCTTGGGAACAGACTTGGCAGCAGGCTCCCTCAAGTAGGTTTGCTTGCTATCCGTGCCAAGAGCGTAAGATATATTCACGGAGCACATGACAAGAGACCTCGGTGTACCATGAAAATAAACCGTCTATGCAGGCAGGAGGAACCATGCATGTTGGCAGTCAAATACCGTGTCTCATGACCAAAAAACAAAGAAGCTGTGTAGAGAGTTAGGATTTGTTGAGAGGTGCAACTACAGAGGGGCAAACGTATCTTTTGTGGGCACACAGCGAACGTTTTGTGTAGTTATGCAACTCTTATAAAAAGATCTTAATTGGGATTTTAATTAGGCGTGATGCAGGCTTGTTACGTTTGGAGGGCTGCTACTGCCAGAGGCCACAGTGTGAAACTACTTAAGCTAGTACACAGGAACTGACACAACTGCGCAAGCGTATCCATTAGTGTTCGTCCACCTCTTTTATAGAGCAGACAAGTCGATGTTTATTCGTTGATGTTAGGTGACAAGACGTTTGATAAGAGGCGGCGGGAAATGCCCGCGAGGCACGTCAGTGACGTTCTTGTGTCGACCCTTACACTGAAAAGCGCGAAAACCACGTTTACCTTTTTTAAGTGCAGAAATGGAGTTCTTCAGCTCGAGAAACGAATGCTGTACTGACTCCACCAGTAATTAAAACTTTCTTCCAGTACGTATCTTACACATTTATTTCCTCAGCCAGCGGTGCCAATCTGAATACGGTGTGACCTGACAAGACTGCGTTACGTATTACGTAACAATGGTTATAGAGACAAATGGAGCAAAGAAAGCAAGGGGAGGGTTGGAACGATTACTCTGTACAGGCGTTCAATTTATCATCATCATCATCATCATCATCATCATCATCAGCCAATTTTATGTCCACTGCAGGACGAAGGCCTCTCCCAATCCTCGCCATCCTTGCCTGTCCTGCGCGAGCTGATTCCATTTGATGCCTGCGAATTTCTTGATTTCGTCCCCCCATCTTACTCTCTGCCGCCCACGGCTGCGCTTACCCTCTCTTGGTATCCATTCCGTCGTTCTAACTGTCCATCGGTTATCTAGCCTTCTCATCACGTGGCCTGCCCATGTCCATTTTTTCTTCTTAATATCGTTCATTATGTCGGCGACCCCCGTTTGTTCTCTGACCCACTCGGCTGTCTTCCTATCCCTTAGTGTAACGCCTATCATTTTCCGTTCCATCGCCCGCTGCGCGGTTCTTAACTTCCTCTCTAGCTTCTTTGTAATTCTCCAGGTTTCTGATCCGTAAGTCAGTACTGGCAGGATGCAGTAGTTATATAGTTTCCGTTTGAGTGATAGTGGTAGGTTTCCGTTCATGAGTTGTGAATGTCTGCCATATGCGCGCCATCCCATGTTTATTCTACGGTGGATTTCTTTTATATGGGTGGGTTCTCCAGTAAGTAGCTGTCCTAGGTACAGATATTCTTCTACGACTTCTAATGTATGGGTTTCGACCTTGAATAGACGTTTTTTCGCCGTGCCACTTACCATTATCTTTGTTTTCTGCATGTTCATCCTTAATCCTACCTTAGCGCTTTCTCGGCTTAAGTCTTCAATCATCTTTTGCAATTCATCGCCATCATTGCTAAAGAGTACTATGTCATCTGCAAATCGCAGGTTACTCAGATATTCGCCGTTAATCCTGAGCCCTGTCTCTTCCCAGTCTAACCTTTTGAAGATTTCTTCCAAACATGCAGTAAATAGCATGGGAGAAATTGTATCTCCCTGTCTGACACCTTTCTGTATTGGGATTTTTCTGCTTTTCTTATGGAGGAGCAGGGTGGCTGTAGAATCTTTATAGATGTTGGCTATTGTGTTTATATAGCTATCACATATTCCTTGACGACGTAGTGCCTCCAGAACTGCTGGTATCTCTACCGAGTCGAAAGCCTTTTCGTAATCTATGAAAGCCATATAGAGGGGTTTGTTGTATTCAGCGGATTTCTATGAACTGCATATGCTAGAATATTATTTATTTATCTAGATCTACTCAATTGGATTACTTGGTACGCTATGAAATCTGCATGTACGTTGCAGAACGGGTTCTTCACCGCCTGTGCCGCAAACACTCGTTATAACGACGCCGATGCATTTAGTTTGTCATAAAGGGCTTTTCATTAAAAAGAAAGTGATAGTAGTGTAGTACGTGCATCTGCACAGCGCTCAATATCATGGAACACTCACTCGGACACCCGGACACGTTTGCGTTAGACATGTTCGTCCTTCTGATACTCGTGAGCAACTGCCTCGTTTGTCTGTCAACTGATTGATTGATTTGCGGTGTCTAACGTCCCAAAACCAGCTCTGATTTTGAGAGACACCGTAGTGGAGGGCTCCGGAAATGTTGAGCACCTGGGTTTCTTTAACGCGCACTGACATCGCACAGCACACGGGCCTCAACATTTCGCCTCCGTCGAAATGCAACCGCCGCGGCCGGGATTTTGTCTGTCAACGCCGAGAAGTAGCAGCCACGTGGTTGAGCAATGTTCGCAGGGCTTCTTGACTGTCCAAGGCAACAGGGATGCAGTCGTGGCAATATAATCAACATCTATGCCCAGGTTAAAAAAATGTCGTCACCATACGATGTCGAGGTTTATTCTGTCATCGTATGCTGATGGTTTCCAATAGGCACTCTACTTTTCGCCATATTCATCATTACTACGCGCAACCACGTTTGGTACGTTATCTCACGTACCCTTGTGCTAAAAGAGGAGTTACAATGGTCGTAACTTTGAAAGCGAGTTAGCGTGAACCTTGAGCAACGCATGTGGAATTTCACGAACTGTAAACACTCGAGAGATCGTCCAGTATTTCAGGCGCCGCATTTCGGGCGCCGTCCCGGAAAACGTGACAAATGACGGCTGCGCGCTGCTGCTGCTGACCGCCAGCTCTTCTTGTACGCAGTGGGGGAGGAAAGAAAGCTGGGAGAAAAGAAAGAACAAAAAAAAATGCGAGCGTTCCGGGACAGAGCAGCACGCGCATCTGGAAACAGTCTGCAGCATGCGCCGGCGCTGCGGGCTTCGGGTTTCCATCTCTGACAAGATCCAGGCAGAACAAGAAAAACGCGAGCTTCCCCCTTCCCTCCCTTTTTTCTTTCGTTCTCGCCCTATCCGCATAAGTGGCTTTTGTTTCTCTTTGCCGTCGACTACACGGAGAACGCCCATGAGATCGCGTTCTCCGTGGGACGGAATCGGAAAGCGTGCGCGCCAACCCGACGCGCACGCAATCGCGCCGACAAGGAATCTTGCAAAGCGATGTGGCTGTGCGGTTCCGTTTCCGCGCATAGAGCCGCTAATCAACGCATGCGCGCTACGCAAGTTTCTTTTTCTTGTACGGTGCACCAATTCATGCACAGTACGCCATTTTGCGAGAACATTTCGTCAGACGCCTCTTGGGCAGTAACGGTACAGATTGCAAGTCGCGATTATAAAGAAAGAAGGTGGGGAGAGGATGCTAACTGAAAATTACAATGCAAAGCTTTCACATTGTTATTAAGAAGAATTACGGCTGGGATTTCACGTGCCAGAATCACGATATGATAATGAGACACGCTGTAGTGGAGGAAGCCTTCAGATCATAGCCTAATTTGAATAACCTACGTTCCTTTATTGCGCACCTAAACATATAGAACACGGGCACCACTTGCGTTTCACCTCACCGACATGCGGCTGCCGTGGCCAGGAATCTCACATGCGTCCTCAAGCTCAGTTAAAGAACACGTTATCTGCTCAGCTGTCACCGCAGGATGTTACGTTGTTATCTACATACACTTTACGTCTCGCAGAAAGACAAGGACGAGGAAAGGAAGTTTGTAATGTTAACCGGAAAAAGCGTCTGTTTAATTATACTGAACGCTGCAGAAGAAGAAACGGAAACATAAAGACGGTGGGAGGAGGAGAGATGTGACATTTCGCGTGTTTGGTGGCGATGGCTGTGGTGGTCGTTGCCTAAGGCGGGGTTAAAATGGCCGGCATCCCTTTCGCTTTTGCATTCTCGTAACCTTTCAGCAAAACAGAGCACGAAAACATCTTGCGCTAAAGATGTTCGTAAGTGAATAGTTTAGCCAATCATGATGCTGGGCATATCATTAGAGAAGCCGGTTAGCCAATGGGAATATGTACTTAGGAAACAGAGGCTTTGTGAATTGGCCACAGATGCTCAAATCATGGGAACCGCTATGTCGTACTTCGAAGACCCCGCAGTGGAGGCTCTTGCATTGAAACATCGCGCAAGTGAGTTCCCGACTGATATCGGTAGGAACCGAAGTACTGCCCCGGACACACACACACACACACACACACACACACACACACACACACACACACACACACACACACACACACACACACACACACACACACACACACACACACACACGAAAAGCCAATAACAAGAGCGAAAGTGGTAACGATAATTAGGACTAGATACGACAATAACATTTTTAATGTGCTCACGCTTTTGACGTATTCAAGTTCTTAAATAATTCAAACGAACCACTTTTACACAAGGCTGAACGATCAGTGCGCCTCAAGTGGCAGTTTTCAGCGTAACCTTTATGTATATTCACACTGATTCTGATATATTTGTGATGACAATGCGGGCACGTAAACGATGCGCCACATTAGGAAAGTCATGGGTCTAATACGAACACACGTTTTCTAGCAATAGCCGTAACACGGTATACTTTTAGCTGAAGTTGATAGGAGCCTTGCGCAAAGGCGAAGTAGCACCTTGGTGCATTCAGGAGACGGGATAACTGGAGAATGGGCATTCCACCAAATTTGCAAAGCATTTTTGCACGGTCTTCTGCGCCTCGAGTGACGCACTCGCAGCGCACCTAGTTTCAATCTCTCGTTAATGTTGATCTCTAGTATTAATGGCTAGAACGTGCAGCATCAACGCGATGACGCCAGCAGTGAACAATTTCATAAGCGAGCACTCAGCGCTTCCCCGCGACTCGGGTGCTGTTATCTGTGACAGGTCCAATTAAAACTAAAGAGCGGAAACACGCGAATAATGGAGTAAAAAAGTGACAGGAGTGTCACGGAGAGGCACACTGAGGACGTGTACACGTCTCAGCATCTCGGAAGTGACGGCGACAAATTGCGTCGCGCCTGGGGACTTCAAGCACGAACGTGCGAGCCCCGGAAGAAAGATAGTCCTGCAAATGAGGGAATTGTGGGAGAGAAAAAAATAAGTAAACGACGGTGGGAGTTTCACGCTACGCGAGATAAGTGGCTTCACGCGTTCTGAAGGTATAAACAAAAATACTCAGAAGACAGAAAGAAAGAAGGCGCGAAAACACCAAGGGAGACACACACATCAGCGACACTCGACATGGCCACGGCCGAAGCCCGTCCGCAGGGAGCTTTTTTTTTTTTTTTCTCAACCTCTTTCCGCGATCCGTTCGTTCTCACGGTTTTCTTCCGTTTATACTTAGCAAAAGAAAAAAAAAAGCAAAGGAAAAGAGTAGTGTGTTGGAAGAGCATGCGATGCGACCGTGTCTCGCGGGTAAAGGTGAGGTCTCCGAAAGAAGGGGGCTGAGAATCGCGCATGTTTTGCGATGCCTGCATTGTAGCTCAGAAGATGATGTCCCGAGGAACCAACTCCTCGGAGGAGACGACACAACCTTTCTTTATAATGTCTTTTTTCCCAATCAACTTTTTTTTTTTTTCAGCCTAGATGCGAGCTCCTCTAGCTGCTCTGGCCAACGGGTGCCGTCCCCGTGAGATTCTTCGCAACCGCCCCCCCCCCTCCCCCTTCTCTAGACTCCTCTGGGCACCCGTATTTTTGGGAGGCGTTCGTGCGGAGCCAGCAGAGGGATCTGAGAATAGAGCCCGTTTTCTCGGTCCCTACTAGCTATAGCTGTCTACCGGTCCTGCGCTTTTCGTTGCCGCGTCGCGCGCTGAATCTCGTCGTGAGCCCCGAGGAGATGTGATACGCTTTATGGACGCCTCCGCGCGCCTTGTCTTTCGGGCGCCGGCTCTATATGTCTGTCTGTCTCTCTCTGTTACTTGTTTTTTATGCGTATGTTTCTCCGTTTTGTTCCCCGAAGCAGGGTCGTTTTAAGAAGGGTTCTAATCTGAGGAATCCTATATATAAAGACAGTACACGCTCTCCTTCCGGCTATCGGTTTTCATCAGAGTCTCGGCACGGCTCCCGGGACCAACTTCGAGGGCGCTCGCGACTCTGTTGATTCCATTTTTGCTCTGTCTCCGCCGCTGTTCAACTGCGACTGCAACCACAAGCGCGCTACATTCTGGCGAAATTAGCTCGCTTCGCGGTTGTACAGTCATATCGCTGCAACAGTAAGAAAGGTTCATAAGTTAAAAAAGGAGTGGGGGAGGCACCCTTATAAATCTTGAATCGGAGACATGTGTTTCAATTCCGGTGCTATCGTGTTTCAATCGAAAAAGAAGCGCCCAAGGTTTACTAATCGTGCGATCTGATTCCAGTGCGGTTCGTAGAGCCTCTCTTGTGGTGAGGTAGTACGAAACGTCGGCAAGGCTTCTTGTTTTACGGCAAGAACTGCTCGAATTCAGTGCTATTGTCCGTCTCTTTGGTGAGTTAGCAGGCTTTTCTTGCAGGTTGCGTCTGTTTTAATCAAATGATTTGATTTGCAGCGTGCTCATTTCGGCTGTTTTACGTAGTCTTTTCCAACAGCACAAGACGGAGCAGCGCGAAATGCGTGGTTCATTCTTTCGCCCTGTGTTATCGCTGTTTGATTTAGTTAACAACCTCTTACAGTGGAGCAAGAGTAGAATTACTGGCACGATGGGTTTTATCGTCCTGATAGTATGTACGATTGTCATGCTTTCCCGAATTAAGGAATTCACTGGCATGAAGTGAGACCAACTCGCTCAGTATGGGGCAAATTAAGAATAGTTTGGAGAAGACTTCGTCCTGCAGTGGACTTAAAATATGATTGTTGTTGTTGATGATGATGATGATGATGTAGTGGTGCAGAAAATAATTACTGAAACGATCAGTTTTACTGTCATGATAGTATACATGAATGTCGTGGTTTTCTATAGCCTTCATAAGCACTTTGATTAGCGATAGTTCTAGTAAGACATCCACCAGCAGTCGCTCAACAGCAAAAGTAGATACAAACAAAAAGAATCCGTGATGAGTACGTATTCCTTAACCTCGCCTAAGGAAAATTGCGCTTTCCTTACCAAAAATTAAAGCACTCGAAAGCACTCCACGTAATTATCTAAGGAAGGCGCGACTGTGAGCAGACACAGCGTTTTTTTTTAAAGAAAAGCCGGGTAAGATATCAAGCTATGCGCGTTCCCCTGAACGACTTGCTGCGGTGTGCGATCTTCCAGTTAGGAATGTAATGTGACCCAGGGTTCCTTGAAATTTCTAATCAGTGGCGAGCAATTAAGAGATAGATCGCGGCGCAAAAGGCATAATTACGCGCGAATGGGCCAACTTAATTGCTTTACAAATCTAAAATCGATTATGCGTAGAGTTCTCGGATTTTACGCTATTAAGTCACCTTGCGCCGCGGACAGCCAGAGAGAAGGGAGCTGCGATGCCCAAAAGCGAAAGCTCTCCGCATTTCTTCTCCAACCTTCGATCACACTGCAGCAGGAACTCGATGTTAATAACCTTAAGTTACTATTTTACCTGACATCAGCACGTAAGAAGAAAGCCTGTGTCAAGCTATGTAGGCGTCCCTGGTGGCGCACGTAATTTTCTACTGTGGGTAGCAACGAGGGCTGCAGGAAGGAAGCGTGAGACTGGCGGGTTTTAATATGCGTCGAAACTTGGAAAACCCGAGTGTTCCTCTCCACAAGGATGTCAAGATTTTGCGGCGCTTTGTGCGATACGGTGCTTTGTACATTTAAGTTCATCTTTAAGACTGCACGAAATTGGAAGCATGCGATTGGTCTCCCGGCTTCGCTAATGTTATGTCCAGACTAAGGATTGGCCCAAACATTCTCTTACCAACATTTTTAGCGTAAGATGTTTTTTTTTCTAAAAGCGGGCCAAGTTGAACAGGCATAGCGCATTTTAGGACTTAAAAGAAAAATCTGTGCAAAGATAGTTCAGCGGGTCCTGGTTCTTGGCACGCCGTTATCGAAGCCTCTTGGCCAAGGGAAAAGTACTTTCGAAAAAATGGTTTTGTGAATCCAGCCCTAGTTCTGTGAAACCATACCCTCGGCACGAACGTCGACATGGTGTTAAGGTAATAACGCGCTTGCGTTATGTAGCTCGTAGATTACCAGTAAACGAGTGGTCCTGGACAATGGACCAGAGAATCGTCTAAAGCTGTCATGATATACTCCCATCTTCCGCAGTTTATTTCGAAACGACGTTTATATACAGACCTTATCGTGCTTTAACAGCGTATAGCTGTTGAACTCGCGAAAAGTCCGTAGAGTGTTCGCAAAAACTATCATCATCATGACACCAGTGCGCGTGCAATTCTTCTAGGCAGTGCCCCTTGTGGTGCATTTGCGAGCGCACGTGTGTCTTCTCTTGCGCTCGTGTCTGCAGCCCGCTACTACATAAAGGCGGGTATGAAGTTTGAAGTTCATTTGGTTCTTTCTTATACAGAGAGAGGAGTAAGAGCTGAAGGCACATTGCCTGACAGAGCCTCTTACTCCTTTGCGCATTCGGCATGCATGTACAAGGTTCATGCAAGTACAAAAATTGAGACACCAAACAATTCAATTTAACATGCATGTACATAGTTTTCGCTGGAAATAAAATAAAATGCACCATACAAACATTTCATGAAAACAAACTTATCATACAAACACTTCATGAATATATACTTATGTGCATACCTGCCTTACTTGCGTGAGGGTGAGGAGGTGTGATGTGAAAGTAAGGAAAAGAAAAGGACGAGATAGTGCCATATATACATAAGCAAAGAAAAAATAAACACGACACAGAGAGGAGAAAGAATAAGAAAATGTAAAAAGAGATAAACAAAGACAGATGCCTGAAAGAAAGAAAAAGAAGAAGAAGGAAGGACTCAACCTGCGTCCGCAAAGTGGCGGCGCTTACACTCCAGCTACGCTGCTTTACTCAGATTGCGCAGGCGTGAAACAGTGTTCAAGTGGCTTGGCTTTTTTAAAACGTATGTTATGTTTATAAAATGTTTGAGCCTCCAGATGTCGATGCTTACACTCCATTCCAAGGAATGTGCTGAATGGTGAAGGTCACAGACACGCAAAAGTCACATGACATCCTAGTCAAACTTTTAAAGCCATCTCGTGTAACAGCAAAAGCGTAGCCTTAGTACATGAAATGTAACGAAAAAAAAAAAAGAACTTACTCTCTTGATTTTGTTACTTTGCTTTGAAATGTTCTCACAAAGGAACGCACTGTTTGCGATCGTTTGGTCCGTGAAGCAAACGTACAGGTTACTTAGAGAGAGAAAGAGAAATATATGTTACGCGAAGGCAGAGAGGTCAATCAGAAGGAAAGATCCAGCCTTTCATACGCAATCCCGAGTTAACTAACAGGCCAGTGGGTAGTGTGATCACCAAAGAAAAACACGTTTGTTGCTGACAAGCGTTGTTACAACGGATGAGGGCGGGCGCATTAGAGGGCGGGCGCATTAGAGAATTCGTTCCTGGGCCGTTTCCGCGCTCGTAAATTCTGGAGCGTATTACACTCCAACAGGGGAGGGTACAGCAAAATCCTAATCCGCATCGACTGCCCCGATCCTGTCAAGGCATACTTTTATTCGTTCGAGACATACTTTTTATTTCCGCGTTGACCCATTCATTTTGCGTCCACTTCACTAAGAGCGCACCGCCGGTCGCTTCAACGCCTCTGCCACGTTTGTCAAAAACCTTTCCACGAGCAAAGACGGGCTCGCAAGCGGGCACGCGTCCTGACAGCAGCAACAGCAGTGCGAACGGCTCCCGGGAAGTGAGTCGGCCGCATTGCGCGATACAGTAGAGCGACGTGACCCAATTGAACTGGAAAAGAAGAAAGCGCGTGGAATCTAATGGGTCCGCGCTGTGTCAGACAACGGAACGACGACGACGACGACAAGCGAGCACAAGTCGCGAGTGCCTGTCACACAAGTATCTAGTGCGCGTGCGACGCGTGCTGTAGTAGCGCATCTGTCCACGTCGACCTTATTTTGATCGCTCATTCAGGCTTTCCGTACGAGTGTCCTGTCACTCGCCCACACTATACTTTTGCGTCGTTCCGCAGGACAATCCCCCTCTCCCGCGTACACTTCTTTGTAACCGGGTGTACACACGGCACGCGTGAGGCCTCGTGCTAAGCAGGCAGAGACAGCGATGGCACGAGCTTGCTCGATCGCTAGCACGCTGAAATGGCCGGTGTAGTGGTTAGTCGACACCTAGTTGCTCTAAAGAAACTATGTCGTCTGCGTAGATTCGGTCCACCTAAGAAGCTAGGAATTCCGTCACAACTCTCCGTCACACCTCTCACACGCAACTTTACTTCACTGTGCCGCTTCTTGTTAGGTATGGCTTTCGAGACAGCACGCTCTTTTATCATCATTGCAAAGTCAGACGGCCAGAACACCCCGGTCTGAGACTCCTGCAACTGCGAAGAGATCATAGAACGTGTACTGCGTTTTTGAGGTCTCTTCATTCTCGAACGCGATGTTCTTCGGAGTCCGGTAAACGAAATCTATCTATCTATCTATCTATCTATCTATCTATCTATCTATCTATCTATCTATCTATCTATCTATCTATCTATCTATCTATCTATCTATCTATCTGTTATCGCTATTGCTCCATTTTTAGCGTCCCATAATTGGTGGGAACAAGGCTCACTGTTTTTGTTAACTACACTGCATTTCTTTGTTTATCTAGATCTGGAAACACGGGAAGGTACGCCGCGCGTAGATTAGAGCCGGCTATCCTAAAAGCATGACACACACACACACACACACACACACACACACACACACACACACACACACGCGCGCGCGCGCGCGCGGAGCGAGAGAGAGAGACGACAAGACAGAATAAACACCACCACAAACACACGCAGTAAAAAAAATGCATAACAAATAAGAAACGAAAAAGTCAAAAGCGCAGTGTGCACTGCCTTGCCCCCCTTATTTTGTCTGCTCTCCCTCTTTCATCGAGATCTTTCTGTCGGTAATGAATAAGTTCTGTCGTGTTTCTTCTTATCGTCGTCGTCAGTGTTGGTGTCACTGTCGTCGCTGTCGTTGTTGTTGTTTTCAGGGAGGCCTAAAGAATTAAGGCAGGACTATAACACCGACTTGTCTCACGGACTTGAATACGGTTGAGATTAGGGTTTAGCGCTTAATAAATTGAACCTCAGCCAAACCATCGCACAAGGGCATAGGCCGGGCGTCAATCCACGGGACACTGCAACGAGGAGTAGCTGCTGTATATGCTGAAAACGGGTGCACGGATACATAATTTGCGATGGGGAGCACAAAACCGCTATACTCCGACATAAACGGGGGAATTAGCAAACTTGAACTTCACCGAGCTGGGCGCCTAGCGTGGCTTCGGGTTCTGGTGAAACTTCTTTTCACGAATGACCCTTCGTTAACTAAAGCGCCGCTTATAAGTAAGTAAACGTGCTGGTGCTCCAGAGCAGATCCTAATCGTGTAATTAAGAAGAAAAAAGAAAGTCAATATCTCGAGTAAGTCGCGTTTCGAATTTTTCGCTCTCTTCGGACGCCTCCCCTCTCTTCATGTTGTTTAGAGTGCAAGCCCGAACTGCGCCTGGTCATGGCACGCGCTTCGAAAGTAGCAAGCGATGATCACTTGTTCTCTTGTCGTGAGACAACAGAAGCACGCTATTTTGAGCGCCATTCTAAAAGGACGTATACAAAGAACAGGTGAAAAACTCGCGATGCGGTCCTTAAGTTCTCGGCAAATGATTTTTTTTTTTTTTCGTCAGCGTGCTCCCAAATTCCAGAAGCGAAACTGCCTCGGTCGCCCTTCGGGCAGTATTTCGCGTATGCCTCTTTTTTGTTTCTTTTTTCTTTTCGTAAAGCTAATGTCTCTCGCAAGAAAACAGCAAGAAGGAAGGAAGTCGACCGCCAACGGCGTCGGTTTCTTATTTAAATATATGATAATTAGGTCTGCGGAGGGCGTCGCATAATTAGAGCAGTCGCTGTGGCTGATCGCTTTCCCCATTCAAGCGTAAAGAGCCGAGAGGCGAAAGGAAACGACGTCTTATTTTTCTCTTCTTTCTTTTCTTTTTTCGTATACGGCCGACTTTTTCTTTTTTTTTTTTTCGCAAGTCACAGCTCTCCGTTCGACGTAAGCAAATACAGGAATAGCCCAACTGCAAATGACTAAGAGGCACGCTTAATTCTCTCTTAAACAGCCCACCTCTAATGCTCCTATTACTTATTTATTTTTTCTCTTCAACACGCCCACCTGAAAACACGCCCACACGGGATGCCTGGGAAGTTTTGCTAAAGTGCACACCGCCTACTAAGCTCGCGGAGCGTGTGGTGTGCGAAAAACTGAAGCGTGTAGTGTAACTGCACCTGTATCATACACATGCATGGGCTAATGATTTCTATAAAGAAACAAGTTTCCTTCCAGTATCGACAAGGCGTACAGGCTCTCTTGCAAGCTCGAACACTTGTGTGTCGTTATGGAGCAAGAATGTTTTGGGCAGCGTTCCTTGCATGAGGCTTCGGCTGTATCACTCTCGTATTTTTAATTTCTTTTTTTCTGATGCTTGTCGGGCCCCACAGGAACCTCCGTTAACAAAGCGAAGCTAAGGGAAGCTAGCCGGCAATTTGTTATTATAATGCCTTGTGGAAGCAGGCTTGCTATCGCTGTGTGTTCCTAATTACGGCTAAATATGGTTCCTGCGTCTACCTTCGTTACAACGAGAAAAGCTGACTAGCACAATAAGCTTAGACACCAGGATGTCGCGTTATATCAGATATATAGGGAGCACGTTCTCAGCATCACTAGCGTTTAAAACACTGAATATTTTCATATTGTGCTCTTACATCCGACATTACAAGATCATGTCCTCGGTTAGCTCTTTGGATTGCGGGCAGTTACGCTAAGCCAATACAGGACATTTTTGAAACATGTGCTTGGTGTTTACGTGGCTACGCTCGACAAGACGAACAAAGAAAGCACAAGAACTCAATAATGTATACAAAGAAGAGTCATTGTTCTTTCTTTCTTTCTTTCTTTCTTTCTTTCTTTCTTTCTTTCTTTCTTTCTTTCTTTCTTTCTTTCTTTCTTTCTTTCTTTCTTTCTTTCTTTCTTTCTTTCTTTCTTTCTTTCTTTCTTCTGTACAGAGCCAAATGAAACATCATTTCTAAATCTATTTATACCGCGACTCGAACGCTACGTGCACTCTCGAACCACGATAACTTAGTTGCAGCAAGACTCAACAGTTACCTCTGCCTCCAGAATGACTGTGACAGTTGCCCTCTACAGTGTTATAGCAGCACATCTTCACTACATCGCCATCACTGTATCGCCAGACAGAAACCGTTTCTCACGACCGATGGTACACCACTTAGCAGCGACCACCGTCAAGAATTCGCGTTCACTTCAGAGTTTCGTACGAGAGAAACTAAATTGCGCTCAAGCTACGCCAGAAAATTGCTTATTATTCATCCTCAAGGGCACTCCAACTTATCATCTCTCAACTATACGTACAGTGTGTATGTTTACACGCACACTTTCACATCGGCTGGCCGCCGGAGAGGATGCAGGCCGCCCTGGAAACGCTCGTTTGGGGGGAGCCCCCCTGATTAACGACTCTACGATCGTCTCCGGGGAAACGGAAGCGGCTTCGCGTATCAAAAACCACGCCTCGTTTTCCAAGTTCACTGTACTACATACACGAAAAAAAAAAGTATTCTGTTCCGACGAGACGAAGAAAAAGAGAGAAGGCGTGAAGTTTCGAAACAAACTAACGAGAAATGAGCTCGCGCATATGACAGCGATGAAGGAGAAGCAGGCCAAACCCGTGGCTCGCAAGAAGCGCAACAGTTCGTCTTCTCTCTGAGAAATGGGCCGCGAGTGCGCGGGACGACCTTGGAGAAATGAGGAGAGCGCGCTCACGATATTAGCGGGCTCAAAATTTATGACGGATCTGAGCGAAGCGGGCGCGCGCATCCCGGGAATATACAACATCGTTCCCTTCTTCCTTCGCTCTATACTTCGAGTCTTCCTGTATTCCTCTTCTTTTTTTCTTCAAGGAGCTTCGTGAACGTATCTGCACCGGCACACTTCGCGTATACACCACCGCTTCCACCGCCGAACGAGTACGCGACCTTGCAGGTTCCGGTAATTGAATGGTACACAGGTAGGACGCGGACACGAGGGGGCAGGTCTTAAGTTGCGTATCTTGAAACTTTAGTGTCCTTATATTTTTTTTTTAAGTTGAACGTATAGCCGTCGTCGGCCTGTATATTAACGAGCGCAGGCGCTCGCACATATGCGAAACACCGCGTATTCTGCGACGCGCCGCAGTGTGTCTACACGCATAAATACACGCAACTTAAAGCAAAGTAAAGGTTGCGTGCCCTTCGATATTCATTACTAGCTTTGTGTTTTTTGGTGCGTGCGAGAGTGAGTTTGTGTATAAAATGTGGGCGCGAGCGTTAGCGACAATATGGGCACTTGGGCACGTCCTTGCGATGGACCGCGTGGAGGCATGCGCGCGCTTGCGTGCTAGTGGTGTGTTTGTTCCTTCCGCTTTCACGACGAACGCACGAGCACGTGCTCTCGTGTGTGTGTGCGTATATGAGCGCGTGTTTTATCGTTCCATGGGTGCAGCTGTTTTCCTGTTTTTTAACCAGGCCCGCTCTCTCTCTCTGACACATGATGGGGCGAGGAATTTCCAGCGCCGTCTTTTTCTCACGGACCGTGCCTTTCTCAACACCAGCCGCTTGTTCGTTCCTCTTTCTCTCTCTTTCTTTTATCTTTTCTTTCTTTTTCCGGAGCCCGTCTTGCTCTTGAGTAAACGAGACTTCAAGGGTGCAGCCTTTCACGCTCATGAAAGCTGCAGAGGCGGCCGTGCGCGAGCGACTCCTTTTTGGTCGTCGTCGTCGTCGAGCGTCTTGTCGTGTCCCACGCTTGCCGTGCACACTCGACGACAGAGCCTTAATTCGGAAAGAGTCGCAATTAGCGAGTCTCGGCCCGCGAGCCAAGGGGCGGTGTCGCTGCGCCAGTTGACGTGCTCCTTTTATTGCTGGGGCTCGCGACCAGTTTGGCACGCTTCTGGCATCCGACGCCAGCGGTTCGCGCGGATCTCGTATGGACCGAATTTCCGGATAATACGAACGGGTCCGCGCGAATGAAGTGTCACTTCGTTGTCAGTGGCGTTCCTGTATACAATAAACGTTGATGTTGATTGATTTCTGGGGTTTTACGTCCCAAAACCAGCTATGATTATGAGAGACGCCGCAGTCGAGGGCCCCGGAAATTTTGACCACCTGGGGTTCTCTAACGTGCACTGACATCGCACAGTACACGGGCCTCAACATTTCGCCTCCATCGAAATGCAGCAGCCGCGGCCGGGATTCGGTTCCGCGACCCTCGGATCAGCGGCCGAGTACCGTAGCCACTAGACCACCGTGTTGGGGCTATACAATGAACGTTTTAGGAGAGTTTGGGAAGTGGAAGACCACGCCGACCCTCTGGTCAGGTTGTTGCCGAACGTTAATATTCACAAACCTATCTTAGCCTTTGTTCTCCTTATCGTCTCGTGAGCCTGTAAGGCGCGTTATGGGCACCGAAATAGTAAGCGAGGTAGAACACAACTATAGGGCTTGTTCGTAGATACGGGACAAATACGTTTACCGAACATCTTAACGTCGAGAGACGATAAAGAAAGACGAGATAAGGATGACGAAGGTCTCCGAATGCCGTACATAATGACGCTTGAGCTATAAGTTCTTAATTATATGAGCTATCGACGCCTATATTAGAGTGCACTGAAATGGACCGGTACTTTGAAGACAGTGAATGATTTCCTTGGCTTCGCCTATACCCATTTTCAGTAAGGCAATAATTTACGAAAGATTTTGACCCAATTGAACTAGTACATTTACTGGCGTACAACAAACACTATAGCTAGTGTTGACTGGCACTTGCTAATGCCGGCTATCACTGGCTAGTTGCAACTAGTGTTGGCAAGATGACGGTAACTGTTGTTGAGTGCTGGCTAACTGTTGGCCATTATTACCCGACGTTCGGCTATCCACCGTTATAACAGGAACGTTGTCTTCGTTCAATCTCAATTCAATGACGGCTCCACTCCCCCCCTCCTCCTCCTCCCCCTTCCCGCGTCCCTCTAAATTCTGATGGCGCCACTATTCCGTAATTTCTGATGGGAATGCAGCAGGGTAACGTCGTTGCGTTCCACTCTTGAAGGTCGAGCTTCAGCGTTCTCTTATTGTCTGATGATGATGATTGTGGTTCGGTTAAGGAAAGGACGCTAATTTCTGCAGCCCTTGTAGGGAGCACGGCTAAGCGTCCGTGGGGGTGGGGGAAAGGGACAGAAAGGAGAGAAAAGCCGTAGTGGAGGGCTCCGGAAATTTAGACCACCTGGGGTTCTTTAACGTGCACTGATAAAGCACAGTACCCGGGCCTCTGGCATTGTCTACCCTACAGTGATATGCCCTCTCCATTTCCTCTTTTGCAGTCTTTAACCTCACTTTCCCATCTGAAGGGCAACAAACCAAGTTGCCTGGTTGATCCTGATTTGGTTTGTCGAAGCGTTTCGTCCATCTGCACGCCGTTCTTTTGTCTTACCTCTCTCGCTCTTTCTCGCCTCCTCATTACACAGAGGCTAATGTATTCGCAGTAATTCTTAGTGACTTCTAAGATCGGCGCACGCTTGACATTCGCAGTTGTCTCGCTTCCCAGGCGAATATGGCTGAGATGTTACCCTTTCTTTCACCCAGTAAAAGAAAGCAAAAATGTGGACGAAAGAAAAGAAGAGGCTGCACTGAGGGCATGTAGCTACCGTAACGCGCCTCGCTTCCTTATCGTTCCACTGTGTTTGCTGTGCGCACGCCTTTACCGCCGGACCCCGCGAAGATATAGTCTGTCACAGGAAACGCGTGTGAAGGTTTCAGCCTTGTTGCGACGCGCAGTTTCTTTACAGCTGCGAAGTCTCGTTGCGACAGTTCTCTGTAGCGGATCTCTCAGGGTCTACGCGTTAGCCTAATGGAATCGGACAGCTGTATACGGCACGAACCACTCCCGGACGAGTTGACGAGATCGGAAGAGAAAAGCCTCATCTCGTCCTTATGGAGTAATATTGACGGCGCTGAGCCTGCAAGGCGACAAAACGCTTTTTTTTTTACACTTCCTGCTACAAGAGATCGGATGACAAAAATCACCGTAAACGCGACACAAGTTATACGCAATACAAACTCGGGATTCTCAGCTTGTGCCCTGTAGTGTACTTACCTCACGTGTACCTATACACCGTGTACCCATACAGTAGCATACTTAGCTCGTGTGTACTCATACGCCGTAACCAAGGTACATGTCTTTCACTTGGCACCAGGAGAAGCCTGTCAAGCGAATAGCCCAGCCTAACATCTGCTAGTATTTCATTAAAACATGTTTCTCTCGCTCCATGTCTATGTTTTCTCGTCCAGTTTAATTCCTTTCCATTTCTTCCGTAATTCACACCCCAGCAGTTGAAAATCTACAATTTCCGCTGCGCTTTCCTTGGCTTCATTGTGTGTTGGCTTCATTAAGATGACATAAGATAACACATGTACATACTTGGTTTGATGGAAAGCTTGCCACGCTACTCCAAATACTGAAACACAAAAATTATCCGCCCTTCTGTTGCGCTCATCTGCGAAGGAAATACCCGAACGTAAAGTTCCTCTAAGCAGACGAAAAAAAAAAAAAAATCGTGCTGGTCAGCGATTCGACCTTGGGCCAACTCCTTTCCACGGCAGTAACTCTAGCTTGTGAGCTCACCAAGAGGCTAGTCGATTATCAATGACAAATGTTGGGATTTTGCTTGCCAGGAACGGCGTCGTGGGAGACTCCTGGGCTTCGTTAACGTGCACTTGAACGTAAGCACACAGGTGTCCTTGCATTTCGCCACCATCGGAACGAGGCCGCCGTGGTCGGGAAGCGAACCTGCGTCACCCAGCTTAGCACCGCGATATCTTAACTGATGTTACTCAACAACGGGGCATCAGCTGGCATATTGCAGCGCGGGGGTGAATTAATCGACAACTGGAAGCACATGGGCAACGAATATGGCCATTGAGTTATGCGGAAGCCCGCAAAGTGTATGAAGGTTCATGAAAAGGAAGAAGGTTTATGAAAGGCTTTGGCCCTGGGTCAAAGTTCCGAACCAGGTCGAGCTCTGTGTGAAGTTGGAACCTTTCTTGTCTTTGAAATCCATGTGTGATTTAACAAGACAGCGCTAAGGAGTTCGTACCACAGCAAATCGGCATCGTTGTCGACGGCGTTGTAGGACGAGCGAAACATCCCGATGGATGCAAAGAAAAAAAAAAAAAACAGCGACGCTACCAGGTAGGACCACAGACACCACACCACCAGCAGCAAACATCAGCATGTTCGTTTCTTACTAAAACTTTCTTGCGGTATTACTCACATATGTTACAATTAGGATCCGGTATGTATATATGTGCTGTGAACGTTGTATGCTGCCGATGTAAAGGTCTTCAGGGACCCTGTCAAGCGATAGAGCAGTTTTGAGCCCTGAATCTCATATAGAATTTTCTGGTGAAATAAATAAATTAATTGATTGATTAATTGATTGATTGATCTTGACACCCGTTACCTCCCTGTGTCGTCCTAGCGAAGTGTCGTATACTCAAGGCAATGGGCCAAGTGGAAATCACTATGGTCATCATCATGATGGTCGTCATTATCATCAGCTTCTTCGTTCCCGTCCGAAAAATTCTCCCAGCGACCTCTGCTCTGACCTGTTTTGCGTAAGCTGATTCTATTTTATGCCTGCAGGTTTTTTTTAATTTAATCTCCCCATCTTACTCTGTTATCCATCGATGCGCTTTCCTTCTCTTGTTGTCCATTCCGTCAGTCTAATTGACCAATGATTGCTGGGGCTCTATGTGAATGTCTGGGAACGGAGCACGGCAAAGTTATCGCATTATCCTCTTAAAAGCGAGGAACAAGCATTCTACAATACTTATATTTATGAGCTCGTTGTATAAAAACGTGGGTGACAGTTGTTCCCTTTCACGAACTTTCCCACATGGTATGATTTCTCTGCAGAGTTGATTTGCCTACACACCAGATGTTGCAGAAAGGGAACGACCTAAGAAACTATAAAAGCACGAACAAATATGTGAAATACTCGCTCATGCAAGTTATTTCCACAGTAGCGTCCCACGTGAAGGTCATAAGAGTCCTAGTAACTCACTAAGCTCAGACAGGGCACGACCATCGCCAAAGGGCTCTGAGAAAGTTCCTTCATTCGTTATGCAGTTTGTAAGGTGCAAAGTTCGCATTATTAATGGCATCCGTCTGCGAAGCTTTTCGTCGTGTGCATCACGACAATGGAGCACGAAGTTAACACCGTTGACGTTCACATTAAAGCGATTAATTCAGTGTCGCGCGTCCTTTTCCAGCCCTGATTTGTCTCAGCCATTCGCCATACGTGATTACGTGTAACATCAAACCAACATGAAAACTGCAGGATATTGTCATCCTTCGGAACCTTTCTTCAGAATGAGCAACGTACTCGGATAAGACGTGTACGAAGAACGATGAAAAAAAAAAAGCAAATAAAAGATGGCTGCCTGACAAAAGTGAATCGCATCATGCAGTGGTCCATTTTCCGGCGCGCCTGTCTACCTACTCCCCCCACCCCCCCTGCTTTCTTTTTCTTTTATTTCGTTTTGTTCCACTCCCATCCGCTCTGCATTTCCTTTTTTTTTTTTTTTCTCGCGAATAACCTTGCCCTGCCGCGCACTGCGTCCTTAACCTGTCCGCCGCTCGTCTATGTGTAAGAGCCGCCGAGCCCCTGTCTTCTACGCCTCGCCAGGCGCGTCTCTCTTTTCTTCCTCGGCGCAGTTTTTACATAAGCCTTTGTGCCAAGCCTTCTCGGCCGGCTCAGATTTGAAGGTTAACTGCCGTACACACCCAGGCCGGAGAGATGTTCCAAAGAAAAAAACCAGAAAAGCGAAAGGTATATACGAGGGCGAGAAGTTGAAAATGGAGAACGCGAAAGAAAAACCGGAGGAGCATCCATCCGCCGGGACACTCTCTCCGAGTGATTGAATAAGAAAAAGGAATGCGAAAAAAAGAACACGGAAACAGAAAAGAAAGGAGCTAGCACCCACACGCTCGCTCGCTATCTCACCTCATCGTCGTGAAGAAACGGCGGCATTATTTTCTTTGAGGATGAAATGGATGTTCCACCAAAAGTTCCAGCAGCGCGCCTCGGAGACTGTATACGGAGAAATACAAAAGAAATGAAGTAAAAACGGCGTGATCTGGGAAAAGTGAACGTTGAATCAAGACGCGAAATGTCAGGAGCGGCCTCGATGAAACGAACAAAAGCTTTACGCCACAAAAGCAAAAGTGTAAAACGAACCGCCGGCACGTTGTGCGGATGTGCATGTGTGTGTAAAAAAAAAAAAGGGGGGGGGGGGGGGTGTGGAGAGCAAAGAAGTACCGAAACGTCGCTTTTTCTGGGCACATGACGTTGATGCTTGGCGATCCGTCAAGTTTGATAGGGCGTTCGTGGAAAAGGGGTCCCCGTTTCCGCGCGTCACGATGCACGTAGGAAGAAGAAGAAAGCGGTGGCATGAACGGCCATGCATGCGAAGTTTGCTTTTTCCGTAGAAAGGGGGAGGCGGCGGTTGGAATGTGTGAAGGAAATGCATTAAGTATACATACTAGAGGGTGAACGAAAAGTGAAAGAAACTGGGCAACACATCTTGACGCGACGTGCGATGCTACGTAGCTACACACACGCGCGCGTCTTTCAAAAGTGCGACAGCTATAACAGGGAGGCCTGCTGGCATAGCTCTCGGAGTAGCCGTCGTCCTTCGGGCGAGTAAGGAGTGGGCGCAAGACGTGACCTTCGCATAAACGCCTATGCCCGACATGCGCCAGTCACGCGCCTCGGGCAGGCATGACAGAAAGTGATTTTGGCGCCGCGCTCCCGCCCAGAGATCAAACACAGGGATCCCAGTGCGCGAAACAAGAAGAAAACGCCGGCCGTTCGTGCCTGCAAACGCCTTACACGTATATAGGCGGTGGATTCTCTTTGTATAATGTTTTTATTAGTTTGTTTATCCACGCAACTAAGCCTTAACAACGGCGCACTGACATCGTACCGTACACGGGCCTCAACATTTCGCCTCCATCGAAATGCGGCAGCCGCAGCCGGGATTCGATCCTGCGACCCTCGGAGCAGCAGCTGAGTATACCATAGCCACTAGACCACCGTGGCCGGGCGTGGCATACGAGGAAGTTATGCCGTGAACGTCCTTGTATTCTATGTTATTTCACTTTATTGTATGTGCTTTCACGGTTACTACTGCAATTGCTTAATGCCTGCATCGAAATGCCACATCTCTCCGGCGGGCGCAGATAACCGATATCCTCCATATGCACCCGAATGAGTGCCGTGCCAGGAATGAAACGCAACAGATTCTAGCCCGGCTGAACGTGTTCATTCGTTGGTCACCTATCGTAACGGCACTTGCTGCTACAATTGCACCAGGCCACACTCACACTCAGGCGAATAAGCAAGGTTCGACTTCCGTCCATTCGCATTTCTGACAATAAGAGATGTTGGTACGAGTACACCGAAGTTTGTATTATATGACGTTTTCGTTCTCCAAAATTCGTGCCAAACACCGAATAAAACACCATAATAGAGAATATCATAGTGACGTCATGCAACAGTGGCTCTGCACTGCATGTTGTTGAACAGTCAGTTCATGAAAAGCAGCGCGTTATACACGTGTTCGCATGTTTGAGAACACTGTGAATATGACAACGGTGTGGACTCGCGAGTTACGTAGCCCGCCGTGGGAGCTTCGCAAGGAGGTATTCGCACTGCCGAGTTCGAGGACGTGTGTTCGATTCCCAACCACGACGGCCGAATTTCGATGGGGGGCGAAATGCTAGAACATCCGTGCACTCAGACTTAGGCGCGCCTCAAAGAGAACCCAGCCTGATCAAGATTAGTCGGAAGTTCCCTACTGCGGCTCGCTTGACATCCTTGACACGAGACATCCCAGATAATACGATCATCAATGACACGCCTCCTCTTATAATAGCGGAGGAAGGAAAGAACTAGACGGAAGCACTGCACAGTACAATTAAAGCCACTCGGGTCACCCTAAAACGTGACCATCAAGTCAGAGCGTCCGGTAAGTCTCATTATTCCCGCTCTGCAGGCAGGAAGAGTGCGCATCGATTAACAGCTACCGGGAGCCAGAAATTTTCGGCCATATAGCTCATTCTCGGAGAGTGCTGAGCTGGCTTACAGACGCCAAAACCGAAGGTTATTCCTCACAAAGTTGTCCCCTTAGATAAAGCTGACTGCGTGACGTCAATGTTTTATACTGCTTTGTTTTCTTCCTCCGTGATTTTGATACAAACAGACTTATTTCTGACTTAGTTCTATAGCGCGGCAGTTATGTGAGCATATAGAAATCCGACCGCATTCGCGTTGATCGCGTTGGTGGCTCCATCTCTTAGTCGTATGTGCCGTATTAAGCGAAATGTGCGCATCAAATGCGGTTCCGTTTTTAACACTGATTCATTATTGCATGCTACGCCACGGGCCGCATTTTTGCCTTATTCGTGCTTCACTCCCGCAGCTGTGCAAAGTGAAGCCAAAATGATTTAAGCCAGGCTCGTTTGGATTGTGCAGGTACATGTTTCATGGTACACCGTAACACAATGGAGTAATTAGAACAGATAATTTCTTGGTTAGGGTGGAACTGCGGACCACGCTTGCCTAAATGAAGTCCTCTGATTAAATGCATTGACCTCACCACGGCAGTTAAGTGGCTGTGACACTCGGCTGCTGATCCGATGGTCCCGGTATTGAATCGGTGAAGGCGAAATCGGTGAAGGCGAAATGTTGAGGCCCGTGTACTGTGCGATGTCAGCACACGTTAAAGAATCCCAGGTGGTCGAAATTTCAGGAGCCCTCCATTACGCCGTCTCTCATAACCAGATTGTGGTTTTGGGACGTAAGACCCTATAAATCGATAAAGCATTGAATGTATTGACACCAAGCGCTCCCCATTAAAACAACAAACAAACACAAATCATTAAATAAAGATGACGCCACTAAAGTTGGCATCCCCACTCATGCAGTCGTATTGTGGAGAAGCCAGTTTCGACGGGCGGTTTACGGCTTGACTATTGCCAAGCATAGGAAATTGGCGAACGACAAGATGACGCTTGCAGCCTTTCATACATGCGCATGCGACGATAGAAATATTGTGACTTTTTTACAATGTCAAACGAAGCGTAAAGCCGGAGAGGCGGGAAAGATTTATTGAATAGCGGTGCTGGAAAGAAAAGACGAACTACTCTGAGTACCTGCCATAATGGTAAAGACGAAATAAGGAGCAGAATCATTTCATGATAATGCAAAAGGAAGCGTCTTACTGTTTGATTCGAGGCCAAGTTGTCATAGAGCGCGTGTTTACAAACTGAGATTACGTAACAAGGAAGATAAACGCGCTAGCTGCGGGGAAGGTAGGGACACGACGGGACGTACTTTAACTTAACGTGAAGATATCCACCAGCACGTATGCTTTGGGCATTAGCCTGCGTGAAGCCTGAGGACTTAGGGACAGCAAGGGAAAGTTAAACATGTCCCCACTAAATATTCACAAAAGACAATTGGAGTATTAGTGACAGTGTAGTAGGGAGAAAAGACAAGAATAAAATATAATGAAACCTATATTACGATAACGTAAGGGCCCAAAAGTCAAGTTGTCAAATCATAGCTTGCCTCCAACAAAGAAGAAGAGCAACAACGACAAAACTTATCATCCATCCATCCATCCATCATTGAAGCCGGAGGATAAGAGAATGGATGAGGACAAGCAATGGGAATGCCAGCTGTTCGTCCAGAGAACTCAAGAGAGAAAGCAAGGAGAGGGAAAGTAGGAATGCTAACCGGGCGAGCGTCCGGTTTCCTGCACTAAGGCATCCAACTTTCAGACACACAGTGATTTCGAGCGAGCAGGAATGGCAGCTTGTCGGCAGTTAAATAAACAAAGGAATGTTAAGATATTATTCTAAAATAACAATGAAGAGACTGATACAACAGGAGTGATTGCAGGTGTGGTGACAGTGCAATATAGAAACGGAGGCACGGATGCGGAAAGAGAATGTCGGAGAGAGATAGCTAAAAATGCCAGTCCGTCATGTACCTGTACGTAATAAACCATGATGACGCAAAAATGTCTATGTTTTTCTCACTACATTCCATAGGTTATGCCAGTAAAGATAGCCATCAGAGCCGTCATCGCCATCATTACGAGGCTGCGTACTGGCTGCAGAAGTGCTATACATACTCTGCTTAACTCCACTGCAGACCACAAGTTCCCTGCTTCAGTTTTTAAACAGTTTGAAATATACGAAAGCGGCTATCCGTTCATATCTAGACCTGTTTGCGCTCTTTCCAGTAGTTAAGACTACACAGGGGCCCCAAGTAATGCTTTCCCTTATAGCGCACTTCCATCTTACGACTGTTAAACATCACAAAATTAAAAAATATATATCAAGTGGTGACTTTGAAAGTGACATGGCGAACGCCGCAGAGAAGTGAGAAGGCACGTAATCTCGCGTCCACGGTGTTATTATAGATAACTCTACAAAGGTGTATCGATTGTCACTGTTAACGTGCTGCCGCGTGCTAATTTATACATTAATGACAATTAAACACTTAAACTAATGCTAACGAATGATGATAAAGTCGCTAGTGCTGCACATGCACAGTGGGTTCCAGCATTCAAGCATGGGACACTTCTGAAGGAGCAACTGGGCTTTTTAGAAACGCGCGACAGACATTCTCAATAAGGAGCTCTTATTCAGGATGTGTTAACTATTTCAAAGGACAGCATGCCAAGCAGCAACGAGAGTACCTGTAACTAGCACAGTTTTGATGATTAAGTGAGCAACGGAAAAAACTTAACGAGTGTTTCTCGTCTTGAGTAAATTCTACTGCGCACGTTATATATTTTTTTTCTTTACCACACATCGCGTCTCTTTCCTCTTTATTTAGTTTGCTTCGCTCTTTTATGCACCCTTTAAACATAGTAGTAGCCTTCCGTCCCACCAAAGCTCCCTTGGCGTCTGTACTTTTTCCTTCTTTGCAAGGTCTTGTCATCACAAACTTGAGTTTTCATCACGCTCGTATACACCACTCTTTCCTAAAAAACGCATTCGCATTTACCTTATAAATCACGCCAACTTTACAGCACTTGCCTGCCTCCTTCCCCTACACCCCCTCCCTCGCCCCTTTTCTTTCCAACGGTTTCCAACTCGTTTTTCTGGGAAAGCAAGTAAATGACGAAAGAATAAGAAGAGAGATAAGCGCAAAATAGCCTCACACAGCTCGTGTACAGGTATGAACCACTCGCACGCCTGTCTGCCTACCTGCCTGCTGCGTTCAGAGACCATTCTCGGTTTAAGCCCTCCGCCGTAAACGAAAACACGCCCGAAACATGCAGCGCCGCGATTTCTGCTGACTGCGGAAGAAAGCGTTTCTTTTACTTCGTGACATAACGTGTCAGACTCACTCAACAGCGGAAGAACCGTGATCCTTCCTTTTGAAAATATCCTTGTTGACGCGAGAGCGTTTCGCCTCTTCCTCAGGCTTCTATGTGTTTCTTTCTTTCTTCTTTCTTTCCTTCCTTTTTTTTTTTTTTTGTGCGAGTGCGTACGAAGCAAGAACGCGAGTCTGGCTCCTCTCAAACACGAAATAAATGCAAAATAGACAAATGCGAGGTCTTGTTTAGAGCGCTGCTGTGGCTGTAGCCGCGCGTTTTGGGAAAGATCTCTAGTTACGCTCAGCCTTTCCCCAGTGAGCAGTAAATTTTCAGCGCCTTACAGAACGTGAGCGCATTTGCTTGAGAGCGGTGGTGGAAACCACTGCCCTAGCGTTGTCAGCTGCTTCGAAGAGAATCGCGTTTTACGTAGAGGGTTCTTTCCTTTCGGGTTTTATATACTTATTTTAGGTTCGGGGAGTGGGTAAAAATCGAGAGCCGTTTTTCAAGATGATAATCGGTGATAAATCGGGCTTCTTGTGGAATAATTTCGAAATTCGCTTCTTCTTACCGAGTTAAATTTTCATACGTCAACTTAAACAAATGTTAGCCGTGTAGCATCAGCAGTGTTGCACGCTGGTTGTCAAATGAACTATGCGCCACTGTCGTTAATGTGAGTCAACACAATGTAATTTTGTTGTCCCGAGGTGGAACAGCTGCAGCTTGCGCGCCGCTAATTCCATGCAACGTACAAGCGACAGTTTGGTATTGGTTTACTAAGAATTCGAGCAGAAATGTCCGACTTAACCCGATCCTCTTGAAACATGTGTTCGGGGTGTATGAATCGGGTAAATTCGGGTCCTATCCGAAAACAAGCAACCCTATACACAGCCTAGCTGTTTATGGTTTGAAGTTTGTCTGTGCGTCGTTTCAAAAAACTCATCGGGTGTGTGTCAAGCAAATCCTAACCTACCATAGCCATGCACATGCACAAAAGAGCAGGGCGCGGGAACGGAAAGTGATGGTGAGGAGAAAGTAAATGAAGAGGGGAGAGGGTATACCATGGCATAGCCTTGTGTAGTATAAATATTTTGACAGGTCAGCCCCGAAAGCGAGGACAATGAGCAATGAGAGACACAAACTACGGCGTTTAACCAGTTCCGACTCGCCCAACTGACGATCCTTCTTGTGTAGTATAGTTTATGCACCACAGAAAAGGGGCATGTGCCAAAAGCTCCCAACGTAGCATAGCCATGTAGAGTACAGTTAGCAAGGCGTTCGAAAAGAGAAATGATTGTGAGTAGGAGTGATGTGAAGGTGAAAAGAGAGGAAAGGAGGAGAGAGTACAATATAGAATATGTAAAGAAGATGACAGGTGAATAAAGGTTAAGAAAGAGGAAAACAAAGAAAGGAAACTGTAAGAAAGTAGAAAGCGCTAAAGGAAGATGAAAGAATTTCATATGCGTCCGCCACGTGGTGTCGCTTTCTTGCCGGCAACGCTGTTTGTTGTTGTTGTTGTTGTTGTTGTTGTTGTTGTTGTTGTTGTCGTCGTCGTCGTTGTTGTTGTTGTTTCAGATTTCACAAGCGTGTAACTGACTTTAATTCCGGCTCCTGAGAAGCAGGTCCAAAAAATCTTCACTCATGACCGAACTTGAAGCAAGTGCACGAGACTCTATGAGGTTCGTTACCTTAATATTTCAAGATAGCGTTTTGTTCTATTACTTGTTCCGTGAATACGAAGTTGGCTGTTTGTAGGACCACGTGGAAGCATAGTATAAGCATAGTATTTTTTTTTTTCAGCGTTTGAGAAAATTCATGACGAATTGAATGAGTGTTATATCGTCAAAGCGGGAAAAATATACCGAAGGCGCGTTTTGAATGCCGCGAAATTATACGGAAACTTTGGGTAAAGATTGAATATACTGCGTATATCAGGCGATGTTGCACTCTCGTGCCTGCTTTTATAGGCTAATAAAAAGGAGTTTTACGACAACGATTACAAAGAGACACTGCTACTTTCTCTGATAACATAGTGATAACGTTTTCCACGGGAAACCACAGAGCTTGAGCACATAAAATGTATTTTATTTCTTTATTTCTGTTCGTAACATACCAGCCTCAGATAGCAAACGCATTTGTCGGATAACCTCCGTTTTCTCATTCCACGTGTAGTATTTCGAACTGAATGGCCGCGGAAAGTGAGCACGGATGTCTCAAGTATTATTCTGACATTTATGCGAGAGACTGAACTTGTTGCTGTGTGGGGTTTAACGTCCCAAAACCAGCTCTGATTATGAGAGACGCCGTAGTGGAAATTTCGATCACCTGGGGTTCTTTAACGTGCACTAACATCGCACATTACACGGGCCTCAACATTTCGCCTCCATCGAAATGCAGCCGCCGTAGCCGGGATTCGATCCCGCGACCCTCGGATCAGCAGCCGAGTACCATAGCCACTAGACCGCCGTGGCGGGACGAGAGATTGAACTAAGCGAATCGTGGCGAAATATGCGACGTGAAAAGAAACGCCTCGCCGGCCAACTCTGTCAGGAGATTCCCACCTATGGCAACTTCATCACCACATTTTGTAATAAAGAACAGCTCGAAAGATGATTCGGTTCATGAGATGCCTCGTGCGCGGAGTACAAGCTCAGAAAGGACAGGAGGGCGAATCCAGATCAGAACGGACGCGATGTTTCGGTCACATTCCCAATTTCAGTGAAATTTACTTCAGGCGCCAACTTTTGAACTTAAAACAAAAAATATAGACTTAGCCTTGTGCAAAAAAAAAAAAAAAAAGAAGGTGCTGGCTTAGAAGAAAACATACAGATTTCAGCTGCCAAAGGTACTTTTCCGCAAATTTCGCGATATACGAATTCTTGAGCGTGCATTGCGACAACATAGCACACTTGTTGATCACATTTTTCTCAACAAAGAACGAGTAGAGTGCTGATTACTGGGTATTAAATCGCGCTACCCTAGGGAAGGATATTATCGAAAAATATTTATAAACTTGGCCCGAACGGACCTAAATATTTGTAATTTCATAAATATATTATCGTATACAAATCAAGGTGATGACAATGAAACTATGTGGATATTAAATTTCATATATGAAATCTCCTGTGAAATAATTTTTGTTGCTTTGTTAAGCACTGTCCTAGTTTAAAATTGCACTGAAAGTCGTTTACCAAAGACATCGACATCTGAAATCAATTTTTCAAAAAAAGAATTAGGGCGTTCTAATTTTTCTTGAAAATCAATCTGGTTGAAGTCAGATACCTTTTGTCTACAATTACGCATAAGAAATAACGCTACATTATTTGAGTTTCTAAAAAGTTACAACGCGACAACTGTGACCACCTCCTCTTAGCGGACGCACCTCAAACACACTGCCGAGAGTCGGTGGCACGTCGTTCCAAAATGATTGTACCCTGCGCAGTTCCCAGAGGCCTTCAGAAAAGGGCAAATACACACCCAGGTCGCGTTGTGCAGTAAACTTTGCTTAGCGAAGACGAGTGGACCGCGCCGGCGGGCGCTCGCGGCGGCTCGAGCTCACGTTACATTATTATTATTATTATTATTATTATTATTATTATTATTATTATTATTATTATTATTATTATTATTATTATTATTATTAGTTTACTTAAGAATACTGCAAGCCAATAATTTGGTCCTTGCAGAAACAGCAACACACAAAAGAAAATACAGTCATGCGTAAACAATGCTGCATGAAATGAACATAATGCATAACAATTAATAAGCACGAATCACACTTCGACATAGCTGAAATTCACAAAGAAACATAAGTGCCGCTTCGATAGGAGGTTTTTGGAGTAACTCGCAGCCACGCAGAGTTACAAAAATTCGAAACTTTGTGATGAAGGCCATGAACCCAGATAAAGGCTGAGGGCACCTTCTTCAGCGCGCAGACCCTACTAACACTGTAGTAATTTTCGAGCAAATGAAGTGAAACTTTAAGGAGTTGCCACGTCCCGAAGGTCGCGGGATCGAATCCCGGCCGCGGCAGCTGCATTTCGATGGAGGCGAAATGTTGAGGCCCGTGTGTTGTGCGATGTCAGTGCACGTTAAAGAACCCCAGGTGGTCGAAATTTCCGGAGCCCTCCACTACGGCGTCTCTCATAATCAGAGCTGGTTTTGCGACGTTAAACCCCACAAATCAATCAATCAAGGAGTTGCCACGTAATATCAAGGCACATTTAGATAACCTCTCCGGGCCACAAGGCGCTCTCGTATGCGCATAAAACATGCCTGGCAGTTTTGCCTCGTGAAGTATTGCCGATTGTTTGCGCTTAAATTATCGGGAGTGCACGCTGTCACCTATCATACCATTTCAGATGTCCGCGCCATCAAACTGTTTTCTGCTTTTTTTCGTTTTGTTTAAGCAAAAGTGAACCAAGATAGGGATGGCGGAAGAGATAACACGTACCTGCATGCGGCTGTACGCAAATGTTACGGGCGATAACGGATTCACAAGAGGTCATATCAGACTCGGAAATTTCTCAGAATCGGGTAGCTGCTTCACGTTTTACCGCGCGATATCGACCTTGGACATTCACTTCCGTCGCTGTTACCACCGTAATCGTTGCCTCGTGCGATTTCCTGCATCCCCGACACTGCGCAGGCGCTGTGAAGAACTGGGGACGTCACGCCAGCCTTACGTATTAATCTCTGGCGTTTTGCGTGCCAAAAGGACAGTGTAATTATAAGACAGGCCGTAGTGGAGGGCTCCGGAAATTTCGACCACCTGGAGTTCGTTAACGTGCAATGACAACGCATAGTATAGGGGCTTCTCGCGTCCATCGCACCTCGCGTCCATCGTAATACGACCGCCACAGACGTGGCCGAACCCACGTCTTTCGGGTCCGCAGCCGAGCGCAGTAACCACTGTACTACCACGGCGGCCCACATCACGCCAACTTCACTGATTGATTGACTGATTGATTTATTGATTTCTGGGGTTTTACGTCCCAAAATCAGCTATGATTATGAGAGACGCCGTAACGGGGGGCCCTGAAAATTTCGACCAGCTGGGTGTTTTTTTTTTTTTTAACGTGCACTGACATCGCACAATACACGGGTCTGAACATTTCGTCCCCATCGAAATGTAGCCGCCGCAGCCGGGATTCGATCCTGCGAGCTTCGGATCAGCAGCCGAGTGTCATAGCCACAAGGCCGCCGTGGCGGAGCCATGCCAACTTCACAGCCTCCTTCCAATTAAAGCAGCATTCTCTACGCACGCACAAACGAACATGCATCCTCACTCACTCACTCACTCACTCACTCACTCACTCACTCACTCACTCACTCACTCACTCACTCACTCACTCACTCACTCACTCACTCACTCACTCACTCACTCACACAAAGGAAACGACTGAAAAGACTGAACGAAGAGTCGTGTAATAAGGTACACGGCAACATCCCCCTACAAAACTTCATTCAAACTGCACTACGAAAGCGTCAAGACGAGAGCATAATGACGCTAAGAGATATGGACAGTCATATAGATGAATGGGATAATAAACCTTAGAGCATAGCCCGTAAGGATGCCCGTTCCTTCACGGCTCATGCATCGGCTGTGTTTGTCACTAGTGCGCGCGAGCCCCCCGTGATCTCTGACTAGCACACGCCCTTTTTACTGTTGTTTCTTTCCGCAGTATGCAATCCAAGCTCCACTTACGGTTTCTGCGGAAACTGGCGCCTCCTTCGGACGGCGTAAACTCCAGAGTTCTCTCCGCGCCTTGAAGCTTCTGAACACCGGGGAAACCAGGAGATGCCCGCGGCACCGCCAGCCCTTAAACTCGGGGTTCAACACATGAACACGGTTGACCTCCCGCACTTGCCGTCGCGTACACCTGAGTCGCCCCTACGGGCGCCACCCGGAAGCGCTCGCTCAAACCGTTTGTCGTCGCCCCGACGCCGTCAGCCAGGAGTCTCTCACTTTCCGCAAATTTCGCTTTCGAGCATCGGCGACGGTCGTACAGGCCGCCCTTTCGGGGCATCGCGGCGTTATCGCCGCTGCGCTAAACTGATAAACGCAAAACGACACCGGCCCAGGAAAGGGGTGGACGGAGGAAAAAAAAGAAAGCGTGCGAGGCAAACAAGCTTGTAACGAGAAAGAAATAAAAGAAAGCACGGCAGAATGCCTCGTCGCTCTGGATTGCGTGGACAAACAAGGGCCCCTTGCGCATCGGGGTAGATATACACACTCCCAAACGGCCTAGCGGCTAGAAAAGGGGGGTGTAGAATGGTATGGAATATAGCTGAAGAGCAACAAAGTGGTAGCAAGCTAGAAAAACACGCTCCTTTCCTAAGGGAAGTTTGGGCAAGTTGCTAGTCTTTTGCTGGTTAGTTCACGAAGTTCATGAAGTTCATGAGCTATAACGTGCGTGGTACCGGGTACTTCATTTCTTATTTGTGTTTGTTTTATTTTGGCCTTAAGCAACGGCTTCGTGAACGCTTCTCAGGTGGGCGTAAGTGAAAGCATCGTCGAGCGGCACATTTGTTCAGAGAAAAGCCAGCGGCTAAGTCTCTAGTGGAATACCGCTTTATCACACTGGTCGTCCAGGGCTGTTGTGATAGAGCGTTATTTCGCTAATGACCTTATTATTGGCCGATTTCAGCAGCAAAATGGGCCTGGACTGAGGGCTCCTCCATTGTACTCTTTGCTCGACTGCGTCTTGTGTTTTCCTTTTTTTTTTTCGCGCTGCGTCCAAGAATGTAATTTCAGCGTGAACATAAATGACCTTGCTACAGTACAATTTTGTAAGCGTAATGTTTCGTGGTTTGATACACGCTAATACAATATATTTATCAGCGCCGTTAATCGCATAAACACGTAAAATGTAGTGCGAGTTATATTCACGAGTCTTTCAATTCTTTAAGGAGCCTTGGGTCACCTAAACAACTCATTCAAAACAGAATGCTGAAGATGCTATGGGACACGCATCCAGGTATTTTTCCAACTATTAACAGTAATTAAGCTCAAAGAGACAAAAACGAACAGTGAGAATCCTGCTATCTGTTTGAACTTGCAGGCTGTCCTTTTCTGTGTCGCTTACTAAAGCCAGTAATTACTCATGAATGAATGAACTTTTATTTGGACAGTAACTTCTCACTCGAAGAAACAAAAGCAAACTTGCAATTCGTAATTCCTTCGCCTTTGGTTGCACACACCACGCTTCAGTAGACGTTGCAAGATCTTCATGCTCCATTCTTTTTTTTTTTATTTTTCGCGGTTTAAACGCTACATTCTGCGTTTCATATTGAGGCGACGATGAACTCTTCAATACTGGCACAAATACAGCTTAGACAATAGGACAAGGAACAGGTGCCACCATGACGAAAATATAAATAAAAATACGAAAGAAGCCCACCATAATTCAAGATAAATTATTACTACTTTTAGGCAGGCATGAGATATTAGATACAGGAGCCTCTGGAAGGCCAGGTAACTTTTTCTGCTGTATAATGAAAAGCTTTGCTAATTTATCGCTGCACCACAAGCAGCAATCAAGCGCTGCACGCACTTCATTTTACGCCATTCAGAATATTTTTGCTACGCATATGCCTTCCTGCAATTTATCTGAAAAAAAAAAAAAAACTAGCTCGCAGACTGAATCATTTTCATTACAAAAAGTATATAATCTAAGAACAAAGGAGAGTTTGAATAAAGTATGGAATCATTCAAATACAGAAACAGTCGCAACGCAATAATTTTTTTCAAGTTACTCATAGGTAGCCGCGGACGACTCGGCACATGTTCGTAACACTGTATTTCAAGTGAAAGTAAAATAGCACATTAGGTGAATCAAGCCCACGACAACGAAGTAGGAAGCTCAAAAGTTGTTTTCGTTGAGCCACAATATTTCTATAGATTTGCGTTGACAATACCTCTCTTAAGTGCTTTTCCCATTGGTCAGCGGGCTTCCCCAATGATATGTCCGGCGTCAGGATTGGCAAATGATCGCCTACAAACATTTTCTAGCGCGACATGTTCCGGAAACACGGCCGCTCATCTTTTTCAAAGGCCTCTATCGTGCTGTCACTGCAGCACTACATCGTTGGCTTCTCAGACAGGCTCGAGGCATGGGAAAGGCCGTTAAGAGCCACCGCGTGCGCAGCAGGCATGACAGATTGCCCCGAGTGTCCACTCACAACTTCTAGCAGGTCTCTTCCGCAAACGCTCCCGCCCTGCCTTTCTGTCTCCAGCTTGGAGCCTTGTCCCAGAGATAGGGTAGGAGAGCAAAAGGAGCTATTCGAAATGTTGCAGAGTGGAGTAGCGTAATCTTGCAACGAGAGTGCCGCGCAGAGAGATAGCGGCACCCCGAGGACGTGTATGCACGTGCATACGCAAAAGAGAGGCGCGAACGATGTTCGCCGGCACTGTTTCGTGCTGTTATCGTAATTGTGTGCAGCGCTTGGATAGGCGCGAAGTGCGTGTACAGTGGCATTTCAGCCTTTACTGGGTGATAGGAGCTCGATTATTTGCTGCTGCCGCTGCTGCTGCTTCTGCTACTACTACTACTACTACTACTACTACTACTACTACTACTACTACTGCTACTACTTCTACTACTAGCGCTGCTTTATTATTATTATTATTATTATTATTATTATTATTATTATTATTATTATTATTATTATTATTATTATTATTATTATTATTATTATTATTATTATTATAGAACAAGCGCTAGTGGCAGTAGTAATACTAATAGTACTAATAATAATTGCAGCGTTCCCTTCAGGTGATTCACTGAGACACGTATCTACAGACGGACGGGTGTCGTCCTCCATTTATTCTCCACCTTTCAGAAAACACTTCCTCCTCCTCTTTTTGCCCTGATGCCCCTTCTTCGACGCCGCAGGCGCAGACCGCTTCAATAATAATAAGAAGGGACAAGCGCTGATAGTAGTAGTAGTTAGTCGTAGCAATCGTTGTTGTTGTTATTATTATTATTCGCTGCTGTTTCTTTAGTTTGCTGTATTCATGGTGCTGATGCAGCAGCATGTGTCTGACGATATGTAGGTGCCTGCTACAGAGACTACTTGTTTCTCCAATGCGCGAGTTCATAATAACGAATACAAGAAATCGGGAGTAAGACGAGCACTCGTCAGGTGATACTAACGCTCCAAATACTTCGACATAGAGTGTCTGGTGCATTGTGAACAAGGAAACCCCGTGTGGATTTACAAACGCTAAATAGTTTTTGACTTGATATCTGACCATATGTTTCTATGACAACGAAGATTACGAATAACGACACAAGTGACGAAGTCAGTGTCTTGTCAGGCCGTATACCCCTGCGGCGTTTGATATCTGCGGTGTGACAAAGGATCACTTGCCATTTTCTTTAAGCGGAAGCGGCTGAAGAGCGTGGATAGTAAACATGCAGAAACTGCTCATTGAAAACATAAAAAATGCCCCAACGGCGTCCTCACTCATTGTTTGAAGTGTGCTGCTTACGCCAAGTTACGGGACACCCCCAATGTCCGTTCACCATCGCACGCACCTGCAAAGACATTAACTCGTATCACAAGATTACGAGGCCCTCTGCATCATTCAAAGACAAAAAGGAACTTGCTTGCCTTGAGAAAGTCTATAGATGATCAATAATAATAATACGCGTGTTCTCCTTTAAATGTTTTTCTGTTGTTGTTACTTTTCCCGGATGTTTCCGGTTGACCAAGGTGAGCGAAGAATGGCAGGCGTGGCCTTCTTTTCGTTCGCGCGTGTTCGCAGACTGTGGCTTTGCCAAACTGTACCGAACTACGGTCGCGCTATTGACGGCGAGAGACAGGCTATCTGCGGTTGCGCCGGGCTTCAAAGTTCGCGCAGGCGACAGCGATGGGCTGCAAAGGTGCTGCGAGCCACTTGGCTCCAAGAAAATAAAATAACAAATGCTTCCGGGAAAACTGCAGCCAAAAGAAAAAAAAAAGGAAGAAAGAAAATCCTGGTTATATCTACGATTTCACCCCGGAAAAAAATAATAATTGGCATCGGAACCGTTTTCACGATAAAACCCGTCGTATCACGTACGTGACCACCTGATCCGTCTGCATATTGTCGCGAGCTACGCGTTTCAGGAAGAGATAATGGACACGGCATCGGCGTCGATAGTCAAAGGGCGTCGGGGACGCAGCCATTACTAGGAATGTAAGGGTGAAATACAAGTGGATATTACGCAGCCCAAGTTGGAGTAGACGTGCCAAAAGTTGTCCTTCGCATGTTGTTGTCGCGCTTCGCACGTAAGCTTGCGCACATTAGATCGCAGCAACTAATAGAACATTCGTACGTAGAATGCAGACGCAATAAGCACGGTTGCCACTTTGAGAGCAGCTTGATTTACTAATGCCATCATGGTCTTGCAAGAGCATCTTTCCTTCAATTTAAGAAACATAAGTCGATTCACAATAAAGGGCTAAGAATACCCGACAAGAGCTATGTCATACGTAAAAAGCATTTCTATTTGCAGATATAACGAACGTCATTCTGTCCCGCACGTCTGGCTGATTTGATTGATTTACGCTCAAGAGAGGCAATAATTGCTCTAATGCCTTCGTAAATTCGAGTGCGCCTGTCCTTACCTTCCCGATAGATTTGTTATCTCTTCGAGCGTTTCAATTCGCCCAAAGGTCTGAATGCGTTCTATCAGGCAAGGCAACGAGTGTCTAGAGGACTTATCTATGTGTGATGACTTGTGCATCTCAAATGGATGAAAACAGTACATATCAGAGGTGCAATTACGGACGGGCGGACAGCAGCGTTCAAAATTTTCCGTTGAATTGTTTGCTAGAATGAGGCAAGATTAACTTCGCTCTCGGAAGAGATATCATTTTAATTGATATCCTTGTCTATTAATTGCCATATGCAACATTTTACGAGCGAACGAAGTCAGCGAGTATTGCTGTGAAGAGGATATCGCTGCTGTCGAGGCCGTGTGGAGTAGATATCATAGGTGGGATATTCACTTATTTCGAATGTTAGCAAACAATTCGCCGCAGAGCATCGGATCTGTAGAGCATTACGTTGGGTTTTTGGCATGAGATGATGAAAATTGACCCGTATCGGTTGACTGCTGCCCCTTTCATGACACGGCTGTTTCAAGTCATTATATACAATCAATCAATCAATCAATCAATCAATCAATCAATCAATCTCAAAGCACCCAATCTCTTTCGGCGTTCTTTATAGAGTTACTCATTGATCAAAGTTGCACGTTGTACTTGTTGGTGTACCACACTTCAGAAGCGCAACCGATGCACTACACAAATGCACACAAAACACACAGCACCAACTTTATGTGTGTTCTGCGTCATCGTGTGTCAATTGCTTTGTACACCTTAATCCTACCATTTACTGATTGTGATTGCGGGCTCCTTCGACCATAAGTGGCCAAAGGAGGAACAGTTCCCATGAGTGAACCTCTGATACCAAGTGGACAGATTGTTTCATTAAACGTGTTTCTCTCTCAAATGAAACTTCGCACTCGACACTGTGAACAGACCTATAGAGAAGTGGAGAGGGGGGCATCAACTCTACTCTTAATGTGCGGGTTGATCTAATGGGCACCCTCATCGAACACATCCTCGGGCGGTGGCGAGGTGATCGACCTTTCTTTTCTTTTTTTTTTCCGGCGGAAACTACACACTGCCCGCTGAAACATGGGCCGAAACCTCAACCGACGACGTGCAACGGGACTTGAACCCGCCGACGCCTCTTCGTCAACGGCGCACAAAAGACGGCGTTTCACGCATATAAGCGTCCCTTTCTCTCTCTCCCCCAACCCCTTTTTTTCACCAGACGTCGTCGTCATCATCATCGACATGCCCACCTCTTCCCAATAGAATAACAATGCCTTCCCGCCGAAGGCACCCGCGAAATTCTCACCTATCCTGGCACAAAGGACACGATGGGCATATATACGTACATACGACGTTCGCGATCAAACCGCGGCGGCAGCCCGCACCCAGTTTCGAAACTGAAAATCTCGTTAGAAAGTAGGCGAGGATTCAAAACGCGAATGCTCTAGCACACTACAAGGGTGAACGACTTCGTCCAAGCCGCACCGGCGCCGGAAAAGCAGAAAGGGTTATCTACGTTGTACGCGCGAACGGTATACCGTATTGAAAACTGCGCATATACTCACCAATACCGCGAACTCTCTACTTCAGAAGTGAAAGAAACGCGACACGTTAAACGTGGGCCGGTGGCGCACGCATAAAACAAACAGAGCGTTATTCAACGAGCGCCTTCGGCTTCGACAAAATCGACGACTGAGTTCACTGACCTAATACACCGGGCACACACATTTCCTTTTCTTTTACATTCATTCACAAAGGGAGTTCTTGCTTTACCTATATTATTTTTCTTTTCTTACTTATTTGGTCGTTCCGCACTCTATTTTGTCGTCCCTTCAGAGGAAGCGAGTGTGAAAGGGTTGCAGGCCTAGCAGAGTCCGACGACAATTCCCCTCCAAAAAAAGAAACCCCGTTGGTCCCACCGCAGCATTTTTTTAACCCTCTCTGGATCAACGGTAGCTGTAACGCGTTGTGAAAAAAATCTTGCGCGAAAGGGAACAGTACAGAAGATCTAAAAAGAAAGAAAATGTATGTTTGGGAAATACTCGGGCCCAGAGAACTCGGCCTCTATGGAAAACCCGTACAACTCTTTGGGTCCCACAGTTCACTTTTCCCCCTCAAAAAGTGATCGGAAAGCAAAAACCTACAAGCGTAAAAGTATTCTGCCTCAGTAAGTGCAATACCGGCGTTACGAGAAGGAACTTAAAAAAAAAAGAAATAATTCAAGCTATACAAACACAGACAGGCAAAAGAAGGAATATTGGGAGGGAGAGACCCCCCCGTACCCCTTTTAGCGCCAAAACACTTTTGGTTATATTTTAGTTCCTGCGACCGCTGTGCGAGGTTCCACTTCAGGAACAAAACTACCCCGGGGGTGACGGAAGGAGCGAGAGAGAGAGAGAGTGAGCGTGTGCATAAAAAATACCGGACGGGTGAAGAAAAAAATACTGCCTACAGCAATGAATGAGAACCGTATGCGTTTTACCCACGGTACAGACCGTCGGTTCTCGGTCCTCGCGCAGCGTGGACGTACAAACAAATCATCGAAAATCTCTGACCATTTTTTTTTCTTTTTGTAGCTTACTTAGGCGCATCTGAAACAGTTGGAAACAAAACGTTGGACAGACGCGTTTTGTTGTCTCTTCGACGAGCGGGTGAGAACAATGTCGCCACGGACGACGAAGCGTCGATTAGAAACGATCCGATGGATTCGTCCGTTCGTGTATCTTCTGAGAGCGAATCGAAACAAACACAGAAGTTGAAAGGGTTCATTCATTTTCGCTTGTTTTTGTGTGCGCTCATGTAATGCGACCACCCATTGTTTGATCAACGGCAAAGGGAAGCCCTCCAGAAGGCTTTCATGCTACAAATTTTTTGTCGTTCGTGATTACCGCGACGAAACGAAATGTGACGCAGAGAGACGAGTGTGTTGCAAATGGCGAAGCGATTGCGACACTGCGCGCGTCGTCCAGCACAGCGTGAATCATACATGGAACCGTTATATTCTCTACAATGTGAATAGATCGGCACGCTGCATATAGATGTATAGAAGAGAAAGGGCGTGTTATGAAGACATGAGCTACGGATAGGCCTTTCACGCATAACATTGACAGCGAAAACTTTAATACACGACGGCATACGTTCGATTGAGTCGTATCTTGCAGGAGGAAAGCGGTTCTTGTTGTTAGAAAAAGGAAAGGAAAAAAAAAGGAAAGATAAGAAAAGACAAGATAAAGAAAGAAGAGCTTGTTATCTCCCTTGTAGTCCCAGAACTACTTACGTATTGCACTTAACGACGAAGGCGCAGGGGCCGGCACACTTCTATTCGAGATTATTGTACTCTGCCTTGCTTCGTTGCCCTGTCTGCGTTATCAGTGCACCATTAACAACCGGCTGTCCGGCAATCCTTATCAAGCACTAAAGCGGCTAGAAGTTTAATGAAACTTAATGAAGAGCGTATTACTGTATGAAACATAATAATAATCATAGGATATTCAAGAGAAGTCGCGGCTTATGTAGGAAATCGTGAGATCGCAAGTCGAAATTCTTCCTGCGATGGAAACTCGACGCGCGCATAAGATATGATGCAGGAAGGTAACATTTAAAAATATGCTTCCGTTGTTTGAGTAATTTAGGAAGCTTCCACATTACTGGGAATGACTGCCACGCAAGTTTGTTTAATAATGTTTACATCGACCGTTTAAGAGAACTGCGTATCCCAATGGGGAAGCGCAAATGGGAAAAGGAAGGCAACCTAATGACGCCCTGGCTCGGATATCTGAAACATCGCTAGCATCTCAGATACACGTTTCGAAGATGTCGCCGAGGATGTGTGGCGCATGCATGCTACCACTCATCACGAAATCGCAGAGGCAAGATAATCTTTCTTTGGCTGACAGTGTAATCGAAGGTGTACTAATGAATTTGTCACTTTCTTTTTTAATGCAAAACGCTTCATGTTCTCGGCAGGTATAAGGATCAGCAATGCCGTCTGATTTACGAAGCGTTTACGAAGCGTTTATATGCATTGCAAGTTTGCATTCCAACTAGCCCAGCTAACCGCTTTGAGACGGACGCAGCCGAGGGTCAGCCTATAAGACCACGTCTTAGGGGGTAGGAATCGAACCTGGGACCTCGACGTGCCAAGTAATGCACGCTATACCACTAGTCCTCGGCGGCTCTTCGAGTGCGGTACGTATTGTAATAAACCCATCGAATGAGAAGCTGATGGTGCTCGTGCTCGGTTTAAACACAGGCGATGACCCTGGTCGTAACACTTGGCTGAATGAGAAATAGTTCGGCATAGGCGAATTCCGCGCTGATTGCTTCGCATGACATCGATTACCACATTGATTGATTTCTGGGGTTTAACGTCCCGAAACCGCCATTGATTATGAGAGACGCCGTAGCGGAGGGCTCTGGAAATTTCGACCACCTGGGGTTCTTTAATGTGCACTGACATCGCACAGTACACAGGCCTCAGCATTTCACTTCCATCGAAATGCAGCCCTTGCGGGCGGGATTCGACCCGCGATCCTTGGATCAGCAGCCGATTCCAGCCACTAGGCCACCGTGGCGGGGCCACCGATTACCACAAGGCGTGGGATCCGCAGATTCCTTTTTTTTTTTTTCTGGGCGCCGTAACTCCTGGGAACACCGATGTACGTGGCACCGACGCCACTTTTGGTTCATCAGGCGCACATTTCAAGTGCTAAAATGGTCTGTTGGAGCGGTGGGCGGCCTATCGAAGGCAGTGGGCGGTGAACGAGAGCGGTAGGCGTCGAAGAGAAGCGGTGGACGCGTTTCCACCGCAGCCCACCGTGGGGAGAACCCTGCGCTAACGCTATGTCCAGCATCAGGGCTAGTTGAATTTTTTTTTTTTTTAGGGGCAATTCTAGTATGAGAGCTTTTGTGAATACAGGTCCAAGTGGACAATGGTAGAACAGGTTGTGAGTATCGTATTGCCTGTCTACATGACAATACATGCTGATGATTGCAAGAGGAACTTTACGAGGGCTACGTGCAGGCGTGGGATGAACTTGAGAACTGACTGGCTCCGCATTTTTTATGTAAAATCAGCGCAGTATCGGACAGAATGCTCCGGCGTTGCATGCGCCCACAAGTGGGCATGTATTTACATGCGGCCGTAAAGCCTTCGACAGACGTAGTACGAAGGAGTGTCTGGCGCGTCTACCATTTCATTTTTCTTTCTGTTATATTTGAAGATGGGACTTCAAGGAGGCAGCGCCATTCATGTGCTAAGTGCAGGTTCTGGGTCCGCAGCTTTCGTCATAATGGAGTGTTGAATTTTAAATTGAATGGCGTTGACGTACGTAACGCGCCTGCACTTGCCGCGTAAGGGAGAATTTAATGTCGCGCTCTGAGCGCTGGCGTCTTGCGTTTCAAGGACTACTCTACAACTTACTACTTTGCAAGTTAAACTCCTTCTCTCAAAAGAAAGCTCAACCGTGAAATAGAACTTGTCAGAATTCCACGGGATATCTGTACGCGGTTTCTTCGCTCTGCTGACGGCGTTGAAATCGTGCCTACTAGAAGTTTATGTACATCGTCAGCGTCAGCCTATATTAAGTTCGCCACAGGATAAAGAGTGTAGAGTTGGGCTTGTTGGCCCTGCATAACTGGTTACCTAGCGCAAAAAAAAATTTCACACAGGACTGTAGAAGATACCGCGGACGAGCGCTACCATGTCCCTTCTACAGTCCTGTGTGCAGGGGAAAGCCTCTCCCAACATGTCCATCCTGTTATTTCCAGCCGGAGCTGACTCTACTTTTTTTTTTTTTTTTGCCCGCAGAAAAGTAAGAGAAGCAGCAGAAGAATAAAGCAAGCAAGACAGAAATACAAAGTGCTATATATTTCGAGATCTGACGCGTGATGAAGCAACGGATGAAGATCACTTTTTCTTGCACGCGCACAAGCCAGTGAGATTCATCTTGTCTTCGTTCTTATTTGTCGTTGTTATCCTTCCACCGGCCTTCCACCGGCGATGTTAGCCTTCTACCGGTTTCACTGGATCGGGGAACATCGTACGCCCGCATTCAAGATGAAGCATTGTTTTAAACCACCGTCATTTTCTTAAGAGCTGCTCTATAGCACATCTTGAGTCAAACGCACAACGAATCTTTCACTTTTCATGTTATTCTTCGTCTAAGCCGCTTCTCGTCCAGCTAACGTACGGAATGGAATCAAGAAGCGGTTAAATAAAGGCTCCCGAGAATGAAGCGTAGCTTTGTTTCTTTGTGCACGACCGCACATAGCATGGCGAAGTCGTTGTATGCTGGTTGCTGGCGTTATCGCTCACAACGTACATGCCTGTTGCTGTGTCCTCACTCGAAACGCCGTTGTTCACCTCCGTGTGCCACGGACACAACCAACCAGATGCGTACAGCTTTGTTTCTAACTGGCAACACATACCGTTGCGACTAGCAGAATAAAAAAAAAAATGTGCATCCGTATAAGCAATGCCTACTGACGCCATTGTTTTTTTCTCCCCTCATAATCACAACGCGAGGGTTTTTATGCCCCCTCTTTTTTCACCGGTCCGTCCACCGTGTTCAGGAACGCAGAAACAGCATATGCCTCGTGATTCCGGTCTCCTGTTTTGTTTCTATTTCATAACTCTCTTGACAATAACGTCAGGCCGACTGTCTCGTCTTGTCTTCCGGCTTTTCTTTGTTTATTGGCGTTCGCTTGCGTATTAGGCCGAGATAAACAATGCTTGCATGCGACTACGTTCAGTAACGACCATCCCGAAGCCCCTGCCCTGGTCTGAAGAAGCTTAGATTGCGTAATTCTAAACCTCCCCGTTCAGGCTTAGACGTGCCTTTGTTTCAAACCGGCCCCGAGTGCCTCCCGCTTTCCTTCCCATGGCCAACAGCTCCTGTTTGACGGTGTTTACCCACAACAGGGCGCGTTGCATCTGTGTGACCATCCCATTTTTTTCTTCATTTTTTTACTCCACTTCAAGTGCGGCCACCTATCGTTCCCGCGCATTTTTTTTTTTTTTGCTTCCACCCAACTCCCATTTGTCACTTCTTATTGTGCTTCCGCGAACCCCGCGTAGCGGTATTCCGTGTACTGTGTTGCATGTATCGCACGGTATAGTGGACATTCAAAGCACACTGAGCCAATAAGACAATAAGCTTCTTTTTTTTTTTTTTTTGTCAACCGAAGCACGACCGTATACGCAAGAAGACCGAAAAAAATCGCTGACTCAACTCATAAAAACAAAAGCTTTCGCAACACCGCGTTCAAACCCCGTATACGCTTTTTTTCGCAACCCCGAGTCCATCCCACCCGCAGCCCTCTTTCATTTCTATTGTTCTCATTTTTTTCATTGTTCTAAAAAAACGGTTTCGCGCGTCGGCCCTCGCCTTTAACAAAGACGAGAGGCAACTCAATGGCCGACATCAGTGACCACAAATCATACGACTCTCTCTCTCCCTCGGTCTTTTTTATATACACGTCAGCGAGCCTGTAAAATAAGAGCTCACGGGGGATAAAAAAATATGGCGGTGGTTTCGAGTGTACTGGCACTGGAAAGGGAGGAACGAAGGTTGGAGGAGCAGGTACAGACAAAAAAAAAGTGTACGATTTGCATTTCAACTTGATCTGAACGTATGTTCGATCGAATCGTTCTTTCTTTCCAACGCCTTTTTTTTTTTCCCCTATTTGCATACGGACGTTGGCGTGTCTACAAAACAGGCGTAACGGAATACGAGTAAGCACCACCAGGGTGCGAAACCAGAAGCGCGTAGCTCCGGGACAACAAGTAAACAAATGTGAGAGGAACGCTTAGTCAACCGAGACAGCCGCAAGCACACCCCACGCATTGTTTCATTTTTCGTAGTATTTTTTTCTTTCACTTTTTCTTTGCACTGTATGACTGAAAACGCGAGTGAACATATCGTCTTTCTTTTTATTTCTGCTTTTTTTTTTATTCAGTACACAAGGCCGATCTATGATGAAGGACTTCGGCGAGAGAATACAGTGCGCATATGCCACTCGAGACGAACAAATCTGCCAGCCTTTTGTCCGGTTACCACATCATTCGCCACTATTGGATTGCTCATTTGCTGTGCACACAGGTTCCACGCACTCTCTCTCTCTCTCTCTTTTTTTCTATTCCTTCCGTACGAGGAGTTTTTTTGGTCTTTTCTTCTTCCTTACTCCTGAGTATTGAAAAAGAGTACGCTCGCTACGCGTTACTCAAACGACCTAATAGACGTTCCGTTCCACACAAGTGTTTCATATGACGCCTGGCGTACCACCACTCAAGTCAAAAAGGCGTTCGATAGGTGAAGCGACGCTTGTTTGGCAGAAGGGAAGTGGTTACATCTTAACTTTGAGCAGGTGAAGAAGAGCTGTAGGTGGCGCGCGCGGCGGAGTTGCGGTAGTACTTTCGCTTTTTGACTAAAGGAAAAAAAAAAAAAGAGAGAGCGAGTGGTAGGAAGTACGTTGGCTGCACTTAAGGTTGTCGTCTTATATTGAAGGCGGTGTGGCCTTTTCGCAGCTCCGTAGTTACTCAATAGCCAATCAATTCCGTATTTGTCGTGCATGTCTCTCTGGTGAAGCGCCGCAGTGTTCAGAGCGACTTCTTTCTTTCGAGCCTTTTTCGGAGCGTTGAAGTCGTTGCCAGACGTCGATGTGCTTTTAGCTTTGGCAATGTATTGCGTATTAAAAAAAGAGAAAGAAAAAGTGGACGAAGCCTGTCGAAGCCTTCAATGAGAGTACAGAGCTGTGGTATTGGAATGGAAGTCGAAATGAAGACGCAGCTGCCGCGACCACCGACAAATTGCAACTGCTTTCATCTCGCGTTTGCTTTCAGAATTTTTAAGTGGTTGGGACTTTTTTTTTTTTCTCTCGCTTTGCTCATTGGATCCCACACTATGCACTTAGTGACGTTTGTCAACGGCCAGATATGTTCGTATTGCAATGAACAAAACCGAATCGAATCTATTCGTTTCGACTTTTCTCGAACACGTTCGTTGCGTTGCTTGTAAAAAGAGCAGCATATGCCAACGACTTGCACACACACACACTTCTTGTCTTCGGTTACGGTGGTAATGGAACGAGCGTTGTGGCAGCACACATCAATTCGCTCTGCGATTGTAACGAACTTTCACTTTGCCGCGCACTGCCGAATGACGTTATCGGCGGACGTCGGTGACGTTGACACGAAGGCCGCTTCCGTTGATCGGCATGCATTACCGCGTATTGCGATCGAACAAAGAATCTCGGAGGTCAGCGACTTCGACACAGGCGGTTGACAGCTGCCACGCCAATCGCAAGTGCCATACCGGCATGCATTGAATCAATGGTGAGAGCTAGAAGAGTAGCGCTGGAGAGAGCAGCGTCGGTAATGAACGGCTGAAAGTGCGTCAAGCAGCACGGCGCCATTGTCGAGATTCCTTTTGAGTGAGAGCATAAGGTGTGGCGGAAAGCTACTTGTGTCACGTGACAGGAGACACAGGTGCTGCCAGAGGCTGGCAACGGCTCTCGGCACGCGCCCTCCCTTTAAAAGTTATGTAGCCTCCGAGTCTTTGTGTGCTAAGTATAGGAAACTATCGACATTTGCCTTCAGACAGGTGTCTTGCGTATATTGGGCTGTTGCGTGGTGGGAACTCTACCCTGGCATTATTTCCACGACTCTTCTGAGTACCATATGCGCTGCTGCTTCTATATTGTGTACAGCTTTTTGTCGTCAAAGAAGAAAAGCAGAGCTAGAGTTCAGGAGACACCACTTGGCTCCTCCGTTAACATTTTACATCGAAAAGTTTCTTCACGGCGCTTTCATTTTTTCACACCCTTACTTTACTCAACACGGTGTTGTGTGCCGACTCAAACTGGCGAACGCGAAGGCTGTATAATGGAAGTTATAATGTGAGCGTTAGGGCCTAACCTGAAGACACATTTGCAAATTTTGGCTTCCAAAAATGCACATTTAAGATTTATTGAAATGAATGTAGCTATACGCACGCTCGCGTCAATGATGAATGCTTTCTGTGCTGCCTCCTTCTAATTGCGTCGCTATTGCACCTTCGTGGACAGTGAATATAAAAATGCTAATTTCAGAGTGATGTCCCAGATGCTACTCATTCTATAAAGAGAGAGGGAATGAGCGAAAGAGAAACGACTTAATTTATCACATCTTTAATGGAAAAGGAGCTGCGAGTAGAAGACGCGGTATTTTGTCCTACTTGCGCTAGGCCTCCTCCACCACATCAGCCCGCCTATAGATCGCCTCCTGAAGTTTTCAGTCCGCACGTTAGCCCTCCACCTCACCTGATTACTTAACACACCACTAAGGATAGAGGGAGCGGAATGGTTTTTACATTGTTACATAGTGTAACTTAGAAGAGCAGAACAGTGGATAACCCTTCTGCCATTTCTGTTTGCTCCCTGCGTCCTGTTTGTGTTTACGCATTTATTGTCATGAACTTGGAAGGCTACTGATGATTTGGGCTAGTTGGTATAGCAATTCGTGCTACGTCACCAAAGTTGTGTATAAAAATGTGTTCCTTCTTGCCATCAAAATTCAATTGAAAGTTAGCACTTGTGCCTGTCGTTCTTAACGTCCTTCGTTCTTAAGCGGTGCGAAAATGGCCTTACTATGTACTCTTAGGGTGAACAGCGCGCAGCTTGGCTGTGCCACTGTGCATCTGCACAAGATTGGCTTCGATGCGCAGGCATGTCGCGAGCGCTGGCGTTTCAAAGAACGCAGCCAAGCTGAGCGCTGTTCACCCTAAGAGCGGACGACCCTGTACACAATGATGTCCTGATGGACTATGCTAGCACGGAAAAACTTACGGGCTGATGTATCTGTATTCCTGGGTGAAGTATGCGACGTAGTAAACATCATACTTGAAGGACTCTCGTCCGAGCCTCATACGTTTCTTCTATTCCTTTCTGCAGACTGTCCGTCAACCACGACTCCAGTGCTCTACCGGCAGTTCATCCTGCAGGAGAGACCGCTAAGTCATTTGCGGCGTGGTCCCAAGCTGACAGCTTGATCTCTCAGCTGCACTTCCTTACATCGGAAGGTTACAATAGTTGCCGTTCCTTAAAACTGCGCACCTTTGTTTACTCTCTATTAAAGGCAACTGTTCTGGTCTGAATGGTTACGAACTTGGTGAATTCAAGCGAGTACATCCCCGCTCGATGAGTCTGCTTTATTAGTCTGCCGTCAAAAACATAAAGCTATATGTACGGACAAGAAGTGGATTCTTTACATTCGCCGTTAATAAACTACGGTGTCTGCAGAGGAATAACTGAACACGCTTCACACTTACACAAGCAATCGTCTAAGTCTTCGTAGCGTCTGAATGAGCATTAACACTGAATTATGGAAATTCGCTCCCGCGCCAGCCTACCATCTATGAGCTACGTAGCTTGCACACACAAAAACTAAAGTTCCTTCAGCCTCCCCCTATCTGCTAACCAGTCGTCAAGGGGTCATTTGCACTTCTGAATAGTCGCCGGTTACACCCGCAAGCGACGTCTGAGCTTCCATTCGGTGTTTATAGTGCAACGGGGTTGAAGCACTTCGCAAGGACATGAATCAACTGCGCAATAATCAAAACAACCGAATAAGAGAATTGAGACGAGGCAAGCACGGCAACATGCTCACGAATCTGCCCCCCCCCCTCTCCCCTACTGCCCTCCCACAAGCACACGCACGCACCTCAGTCCCCCCCCCCCCCCCCCCACCTCCATTTCGTGTTCGTCCTTCACTTTACCTCTTATTTCAAGCTTCGCAGTATAATTATACGTACACTAACCCGACTCGGTCCGTGTCTGGCGACTGCACCCCCCTCCGCCCCGTCGCTATCCTCCCTTGACCTCCACTCTGCAGCCTGCAGTCCCAAAACGGCGTTTCTCAAGGAAACTTGGGTCGCCGACCCATTACTCGCGCCCCTCGCTTAAAGGGGAGAAATGGTGCGCGGTGTTAAGTGCGAGAGGGCGTATGAAATAGGTGGAGGGGGGAGAGCACTTTGGCGGCGGCCGATATTATCGCGCGATCCGGCTCGAAATCGGTGTTCCTATACAGAATCGGCTCTAAAAATTTCCCACACGAGAGCGCGCGTCAGGCGATGAGAGAGCGCCGCCGGCAGTTTTCGGCGGAGAACAACGCTTAGGCCAAGAAAATAAAAAGAAAGAAAACAAGGGAAGGACAAAAAGAAATTAGGAGGCTACTCTGAGAGGGAAGGACCCACACGAGCCTCAGCGTCGCGAACGTACCGCATCAACTCATGCAAGGCCTGTGGACCTTATGCATAGTACGTAGCATGGCCCGAGAGCTCCAATAATTTGCTAGTGCAACAGTGTACTTTGGTAGTAGAATTAAAGAAGAGAACTGCTCTGGCTAAAATGCGTACGCGAAATCAGCCAGAATTTCGGCGAATGCGATAGCGATAGCCACAATGTTCGATTAACACAAACATATCATCTATAAGGTCTAATCGCAGAGTGCACGTTCGTGCATCGCAATGTGAATGCTTTACAAGGGTGTCTACCGATGTGCTAGGCTATCAAGACATAAATGTAAAGGGCGAAATAAATAAGATATCGTAGTATTGCTTAACTTTAAGAAAAAGTACTGACGGTATAGCTGGACATCCAATACAGTCGTACAGGCTCAAATGGCTGTGAATGCTCAAGATATAAAATCCACAGTGGCTCTTTAGTGTTTGTTTCTGGGCGTTGTCGTATGTCGGCGCCGTAAGCATAGTGATCGAACCTCGTGTCAAGTTAACCGGAAGCGAGTCTGGTTAACTTCCCTGCATTTCCTTGCTTCTCTCTCTCTCTCTCTTCATGCCAAGATCCTGACGCTTCTGGCGCTATACCGCTTTGCCTTCCCATACCTCATACGTGCACCTGTGCGCACACTGAGCCCAAGTACTCGCTTCCCTTGTAGTATGGTCTCATAATGCGCCGGTGTGATGTATTTCAAATGCGTAATCTATATGCGCGGGCACATCGGCTAAAGAGAGATAGGGAGACGACAAATGAAAGGCAGGAGGAAGGTCAGCCGGCTGAGCGTCATGTTTTCTACCCTTTAAAGTGGCAACAAAGAAACGGGAACTAAATAGAGGAATAAAGGAAGAACTATACACAATAGTTAAGGCCAGTCCATGCTCGTACGACAACGAGAATCGCTCCGCCGTCAGGACAAATGACGGTAAGCTAACATACCGCGCGCTGACACTTAAGTGGGCATTCAATGACAAGGAAGAAATTGTTTGCGAGCAAGTATTACTAAACATAACAAGAACAAATTGTAAGTCGAAAGTGGGCAGAACCTACGCAAGTACGTGAAATACTTTATGCACGACAAAATGCAACGAGAGCAAACAACAACAATCTTCGCACGAATTGTCGAATGAATGACAGGATTGCGACAGCAATTTCAGGCACCTCTTAGACACACACGCAAGTAATGAGGCAAGTGTTTTTGTTTACAAATAGCCGATTCAAGCGAACGTTGCAGCAGCAAGACGTAGACGCCAAGCGTTACATATGCGGCTTCCATACATAGCAACTACGAACTATACGCACGGCAATGCGGCACCATCTAGCGTGCACACACCAACCGTAATACATGCGCAATCACACCACTGATGAAAATTCACACGATTAGTACGAGGCAATACGCTCATTTGCTGCATGACTTGTCCCTGAACCACTAGATAGTCCAAGCAATGCGGCGCCACTGCGGCCTTGTAATCTGCAAATATAACCAAGTTAGAAACATTCAAGCTCTCTCTATCAGAGGTAATAAATCTATCTATCTATCTATCTATCTATCTATCTATCTATCTATCTATCTATCTATCTATCTATCTATCTATCTATCTATCTAATCACTGAGGTGTCACCACGTCTGCATAAAGACAAAAAGTAGCGCTGGTCTTACACGAGATAATCCGGGATGCAAAAGCGAGTATATCTCTTTCTCATGCACTCTCTGAATATATGTGAAATCCAGCCGTACCGAACGAAGGGCGGGGGCTGACGCTATACGGGGGTGAAAGAGGCGACCTCCGCTTCTCCCGCACACACAGCAATCGCAATTAATCGCACAAGACAGAATACGGGGCAGCACCCATTCCGAGAGAAGATGCTGGCGGCGGCGGCGGCTCTGACTTGTTTTCTTGGTCGACGCGTGTACACGTGTGCATGCCATATAGCGTGCCGCCATTATGCGTCGCTCGTGTATACACGTTGGGAATGCGCCCGAGATGCGGGCACCCACACGTCGCGGCCGCCTCCGTTTATGACTTTCCCGCTAATTCGCTGCAGCGAATGCACTCGGCGGCGGCGATGCCTGCGTCTCGATGCCACGGCCATCGTTGTGGCGCGGTACTATACGAAAGAAAATGGGGAAGACAAGTACTACATATTCAGACACATTATCATGACGGGCAGCAGCGGCTGGAGAACTTTCGTGGCATGTGTGGCACGAAGCCCTTCCTGTCAGCGCAAGCACTCGTTAATTTTGTGACTACAGGAAAAAGCTAGTTTAAGGAGGCAATTCTATTTACATTGGTTGCTATACTGCAGAAATACAGTTTCCTTGTTGCTTGGCTTCTTTAGAGTTCGCCAAGTGCTGCGAAAGCTGTCGTTTCTTTAGTAATTTGAACCTGCTGGCATTCCCCCCTCTCTCCTTCTCTTTACTTTTCTTCCCCTTTTCCCATCCCCCAGTGTAGGGTAGCAAACCGGACTCCTGACTTCGGTTAACATCCCTGCCTTCCCTTCCTTATTTCTCTCTCTCTCTCTCTCTTGAACACACCTTTACATGATATTATCGCGCTTTATCTGTCGGCCAAAACACGTTAGACCTTCCGAGAGGGGTATAAGCTGAAAGCGACGCAGAAATAATTGGGATAATGATGCAGCTTCATAAGCGTTGAACAGGATAGCAACTAGTGACACACACCCGTATGTTGAGCCCGTCTTACTCGTTTTCAAAAAAATTGAGTGACAATTTTTTTTTTTTTTCTGAAGCACTGCCGTCTTCTCGAACGCCACCCACGCGATACTGATTACATGTGCTCTCGGGAGCTCCAGATAGAGACACGGAAATAAATAGGTTAATGTTACAATGTCGCCTTTCACCGAAAGGAAGAATGCGGTAACAAGAACCTCAAATCCTTGGTGGATACGCACGCCAGTAATGCCCACACCCTCTTCCGCCAGAGAAATGGAGCACATGATTAGAGGCATATGCGAGCGCTCGTCTACTCATAGATACCAAAAGATGACATCGTATACAACCGAGAAGTTGCGCATCAATAGCAATGCATGCTTTTTGGCAATTCACCCCTCTCTCTTTCCTTGGCGCTATCCTTGTGAGGAAAAATCATCGGGCACGTCCCGCACATAATGGAAATCGATCTCATGCGAAGCATTCATCGCGAATGTTGTCTATGCTGAATCGTTTGGCATTCGTCCAAGCGTTGCGAGAACGATCAACGTCTTTGTGCAAATTGAGCAGTTGTATGCGTAACGTGGGTATACCAGGCAGGTCTGCAGCACTATGGCGACTAAAGGGCGCCCCGTAGTAGGACTTAACGTGGGCACTCACGTTAGTACAGATGTCTGTCATGTAGGACTCAGCCATTCACTGTTTCAGTGACACGTGGAGAAATAGGAATGACACTGAATTACTTTTATGAAAACTAGTCTACTTTCTTGAATACATCCATGCACGAAATAAACAAACCAGCGTACAGTACATGGTTTACGCACATGCGTACCGTTAATCTTTATGACCACATTCCCATGACGACAACTCGGGACAATGGCACTCGAAGCTTCCAAACAGGCCCACGTTCTTAAGGTTAACAACGGACTTTGATAACTAGACAAACCGTACTCTATTTCTCGATGTAAACCTAGCGGTGTCCACGTTCCCAGCGCCCGTTCGAGACGCCAAAGGCGAGGATCCGCCAAAGGCTGTGGCGTCCTCACTGCGCAAAACGTTTCACACGGGTCCCACGAAGCACCATCGAAGATCCGCTTCTCGAACCACGAGAGAGATATCACAGTGCGTGCACTGGTTCTCGCCGCTTCGTTACAGTGAACGTAATATGTGTCCCACGGGACTTTGGCTTTTCGCACAGAGTGGCACGAATTGAGCGTTACGATGACTCTTTCGCTTCGCTGTCATGTTTGTTTCGCTTCACAAAGCTCAGAAAACAGCCGCTTGTCTCGTAGTCATTAATGCTATTATATATATTTATGGCCAATTTCCTTGCGGTCAATAAAAGACTGGGAATTCGTACGGGCGTGTTTACGACTGGGTCGCACACCGCTCAAGGTATCGAAACGGGTTCGTTGCGCGTATTAGTGAGCGGTCCCAAGCAATGGTGACCTCATTTGCTTGAATCGTTATAGGCCGCCGAACAGACTAAAACTTCAAGCGTCCTACACTCCCTATCCTACTGCTATTTCTATGAACTAGTTGTCCTTTTCCCCGATAAGCCTGGCATTCATTCATTCATTCATTCATTCATTCATTCATTCATTCATTCATTCATTCATTCACGAGATATTTGCAAGCGCGTCCACTGCAGTATTCACCACAGCAACCACGTGGACCGCACAGCACTCCTTGTGTCAGTTGCACGAAAAAAGAAATTTTAATTCAGAAATTTGTGCCTTTTAGTAGCTTGAGAAAGCATAAAACACGTTTACATTTTAAAATTAATTATAGTCAGTACATTGTAAGCATGTGCGATGCATATTTCTATTCCCGACCGTTTCCAGCCAATCAGAACCGACAGCGCAGCCAGCACAGGAGCGTCACATCCGCTCCAAGGAACTGTTGGTGTACGACGCTTCCGTCGGCGCAGAAGTAGACTTCATGTACAAATTAAAATATGATACGTTTTGACTTCGCCACTTACACTGGTGCGACTGTCATCACTGAGTCTCGCATCAAGCAAGCGTACAATAAAGAGACGTGCGTAATTTGCGTTTCAGGGCCCATTTAATAGTGCAACGGATGTGACAGAAGGAAAACCGTCAACGTTTCTAGTCTAAAGGTTACTCTCCGTTCCGCTTAAACCGCGATGCACCACGACGTAGCATGTGGTACAGGAGAAAACCTGCCGTGCCCGTGAGCGATCTACATGCCAAAAGTACAGGATTCTAGAACGTTTTCCAGGCTCCTATGCAGAGCCTATTAGGCAGCTCGCGAAGCTGCGTTGACTTAAACGGCTTTATCGTTCTTCCAGCTGAATGTCGCGTGCTTCTTGTTTCTCCAGAGACCTTGCACTGCGGGCTCTGTGGGCTCTGTGGGCTTGCACTGTGGCACTGTGGGCTTGCACTGTGGGCTCTGTGGATACCGCGAAAACACGGCACCGGTGCCGACTGCGCGAGCTAGGCGCATGTTTGTATACAATGCTTTCCTTGAAGTTTATGCGATCACAGTCGTGCATGGGAGTCGGAAGTTTGGTGCAAAGAGGGCACTTGCCTCCCTCAAGCCCCACCAGGGTCCCGCCCTGGGGTTTGCCCCCTGAAGACAGAACCGTGCCGGCGCTCATGAATTCGCGATGAACATTTCATGTGCCTCCACATTCCAGTGCTGCACGTGCCATTACGGACATGTGTAGTAGTTAGAACAAACACTTGCTACGCTTGAATACTGGTAGTTTTGCAGCAGTCATTGCCATATATGAAATGGCAACACCTGTAGGGCGCTAAGAAGGTGCTCGGCGGGACGGTGGAAGTGAACAGCTAAAGACAACTAAGCTGCTCAGGCGACGCGGGTCATATAGGATGCAGGCTCGACAGCTAAAGATGTGTAGTGATTTACCACCTGATATCCTTACTCCGCCTCCATAGGCGTTCCTTTTTCTTCGCTCACGTAATGTTCTGTTTGTCGTCCTTTCCCGAAGAAGAATATTTATTGCCGCTTTCACACACTCCCGTGCACTGGAACAAGAGGATGCGCCTGCTCTACATACCTACACCGTCGTCGACTCCTAAGAAGAAGAAAAAAAAAAAAAAAAGCTCGCTCCGAACTTCGAGGTTATCGCCGAAGCCCCATATACGCACCTGACTCGCGCGCCGGGCTTTTGTCTATATAACTGCTGTAACCCCTTTCCTCCACCGCTCGCGCACAACGGCCACCGTACGCAGCTAAGCCTTCCATCGTAAAGTAGCGCCCTCCGTCTCGCGGGTTCAACTTACCCGGGTCGACTACGAGACAATGCAGGACGTTTGGTGCACTGCTCGTCCGCCTGTACCCAGCACTTCGGCTCCATCTACAGGCGAAAACGAGAAAGAAAAACCGTCGAAAAAGAAAGGTACTTATTGCTCTGGAGCTGCGACCCTTCCCTTCTTATAGCAATGTCTGGCTCGCTATTACTTTTGTTTCTTCGGGCGCACCTCACAGTCGCGTCAGCAGATGGCGCGAGCGGATGAAGACGGGACACGGTGTAAAAAAAAAAAATGCATTAATAAAGGTAGTGCTGCGACTCTCTCGAGGTCTCTCACGTCAGCTGCTGCTTGACGAAGACGACGGCGCGAAGAGAAAGCGCTGCTGCAGAGTGGCGTCGAGCGAAGAAGGCCGCGCCAGTGGCTGCGGTGCCAGATGGCGAATACGCCCGCGCAAACCGCGAGCGAATTCCATTTATGCTCTTGCTTCTTCCATTCGAGGGTTGCGGCAAGTGTATAGTGTGCCCTTGAGAGAGAAGCACTTCCCCACCCTTTTCCGCGCTTGTTAAGCGCCTTCTGGTGTGTCCCGTGTAGTGTCTGGACGGCCTGGTCAGTGAACCCTTCCCGTATGCCCTGAACTGTACGTCGCCTGAAGACGAACCGAAGTGCAGCACGCTCGCGTTCTATGGCAGGAAAAGAAAGTAGGTATAAGAAAAACAAACAACCAAAGACATATTCGAAGACAGTGAATTGTTTATGGGCTTCTCGGAGATGGCCGTATGTGCATCTACCGACACCATGAACAATATTTTTCACGGCTCTAAAGTCGATGACTCTTTAGACGCCCTTCTCGCTGGCGACGTCCGTAACGTAGTATACAGACAATGCTGCCGTTTTTGCAAATTGTGAAAGTTATTGAATTCGGATGAACCACGGGATCGATCTTGTAACACATACAGGGTGCTTCGATCAACTAACTCGCACCAACCCTTAAGAACTCCACGCGTGCGTCACGAGGATGCAGTCAACTTTGAATAGTGAAAGGTTCACACTAGTAACTCACAGTATTTTTTTCTGGTATTAATTAGGAGCCCCGATTGATTAACCAGCGTTAATGTATTGGTCCAAAAGTAAGATATTCAGGGAGAAGGTCGTGCAGGCCATTCATAAACACTCATATTGTATAATGCCCCGTCACGGCGGTCTAGTGGCTATGGCACTAAGCTGCTGATCCGATGTTCGCGGGATCGAAGCCCGGCCGCGGCGGCTGCATTTCGATGGAGGCGCGAGATGTTGAGGCCCGTGTGCTGTGCGATAGCTTCTCTCATAACCATATGGTTTTGGGACGTAAAAACCCCAAAAATAAATCAAGACAAATTGTATAATACGGGGTAATAGCCACTGCAGTTTTTCGGTTCAGTACATAATGCATATGACGAGCACAAAGCACGTCAGCTGACTTCTCGCGCTAACGCCATCCAAGATTAATGCCGACCCCTTCCATACAATATCGCTTTTTGGCATCGCGTTCACTTAAATGCCAAGGTCTACCAATGAATTGATCAATCATTGTCACTCAGCCAATACACCAACTCATGCAGGCTCGGAAAACCGCAAACTTGTACAGATTTCTCTCTTATCCGCGCGAGATAGGGCCTCTACAGCGCCAGCAACGTCCACCGCCAAATGAGACGTCCTGCATGTGCTTCGCCACCGAGCAAGCCCAGCGTCACGACGCAAGGGGGCGATCATTACGGAAGGGCCGAGTGAAGCGCGTTTCGGCCATAAATCAAACAGCACCCATATAAGCCTATGCACGGAGAGAAAAACGTGACAGGGCGTCGAGCCGTTTTCGAGCGCGCCTTTTACGTGGAAACGGCATTTTGCTTGTTTCCTATAGCTCCCTCGCATGTGTAGGAGGTGACGCTCACTTTCATGCAGATTAGCAGGCGGCTACCGTCGTATTGTGTTCGTATACATTACGCGCTGGCAACGTCGCGCGCTTTCGAACGATCAATTGAAATGCGCGTCGCGCGCGTCTAGCTAGCGCAGTGATGAATGGTGCCTCCGAGTCGTGGTTTCCTTTCTGAGCTCGGAGACTCGCCCATATAGGCAGTCGAAGACGCCAAAAGCGCTTGCTTGTGCGGCATCACAAGCAAGCGCTTGTGAACTCAACAAATCAGGCGGCGATAGTTTTAAAGTGGTCACGAAACTACGGCGCAGCTTACGCTTTCGTTGCCCATTTGAAGGGAAAACATGACATCTTGATTAGGGTCGTAAACTAGGCGAAAAAAAAAAAAAGAGTGAGAGAGATAGTTATACAGAAAACACTGCAGCGATTATCAATGTGAGCGAAGAGCCGATAAATGTAGCCACTTATGTATATATATACTAAATGTCTAAAACTGAATAAACCTTCAGCTTCATAGAGCTGGACAGCTATACTATAGTAGCCGATTCTTAACAAGACGTGCATTTTTGTGTAATACAATTTGTTGAAGCGAGCATGTATAGACAGCGTTTGAAGTTTACTAGGCAAACTCAGTGAGGAATAACTCCCGTTTTCCTAAAAAACCCACTAATACTGTTTGTAAAAGCCCGTCGCCTCGGCGGTCTTGTGGCTATGGTACTCGGCTGCTGGCTGAACCGAGGGTCGCGGGATCGAATACCGGCCGCGGCGGCTGCATTTCGATGGAGGCCAAATGTTGAGGCCCGTGTGCTGTGCGATGTCACTGCACGTCAAAGAACCCCAGGTAGTCAAAATTTTCGGAGCCCTCCAATATGGCGTCTCTCATAATCACAGCTAGTTTTGGGACGTAAAACCCCAGAAATCAATCGATCGATTGCTTGTAAAAGCAAATGCTGAATATGCAGTCCTGTATTAAGCATATTAGAAAACGCAGCCGCAAAAGGCCCTTGTGAATGCTAACCTGTGACAATATTCAACGAATTCGGTACCATTGCCGCGAACCGGCACATAGACATATATGTAGCAGTGCAGCGTGACTGACTATATCATAAGATGACTCGTTTCCACTGAAGTGGCACACTGCTGCTCGCAGACCTTCGGCGCCTCAAGCGCAGGTACACGGGACTCAGGACCACCATGCGGGTAAAAAACGTGGGTTTGAACCCGGACGCGGTGGTGGAATTTCGATGGAGGCGAATTGCTAAAGGCCTGTGAACGCCAGGTGGCCGAAATTGCCTGAGCCTTACACTACGGTGACTCGCTGAGCCGTGCTCCCTTCAAGCGTTGCAGATGCAGTGTCCTCTCTCCTCAACACCAGAAACGCATGGTTAGCTTGACTATAACGAAAAAGAAGATGCAGCCTGCCGTACAGTGGATGTCCATCATCCTTTGCTTTTGCTTCGTCAGTCGCCAAAGGACAACATGCTCTTGCACTAGTAATCCCCACTGCGCTTCACTCGTGCACTCATCCCTCCGCTTCGAAAAGGTCTTCCCGGCAACTTAACTGACCGAGAAGGGGTTGCGCTCAGGAGGATCCGCGTAGGCGCCGCCTTGACTCCTGCAATCTGGACCGCATGGTCGTCTCGAGCCCAGCGTCCCTCACTGATGCGCCTTTACCGCATTGATCTCACCCACGAGGCAACACTGACACACCTGTTCGAAACGTCCCCGGGTGGTGCTATCCTGGACATTGTCAAAGTATGTAATGGCGGCATTTTCGAATCGATCAGAGAGCCCCCAGATGGGCCAATCAGAGCTGCCAAGATGGCGAAATTTGACAATATGGCGGGGTTTGACAGCGTCCCAGGATAGCACTCCGGATCTTCACCGGGCGCGTGCCCGCCACCTGCGCGGCTTTGGATACCATCCAGGTCGACCACCCGACTTAGCACGCTGGACGCACGGTCCGCTGTACCGGCCTCTCCTGGGCTTTGTCTATCCTATAGAACTGCATCTTTTTATTCAATTTATGCCATAGGGCACACCGAAAAAAAAAAAAAAGTCGAGCAGACACACCGTCGTACCGTAGGGTTAGGTGGCTCTAGCGTGGTTTATGGTACACATCGAAATTCCATCATATTGTCAAAATACTCCCGTTTTAAGTCATTCAGAGAGGAGGCTGTAGAAGCTCTCTACTGAGAAGACGGTGCGTTCGACGTTACGCAGGAATTTGACTTATGGATCTGACTCTCTTGCATGTCAGCTCTTTTCTTCATTCCCTGTCCCGTGTCCTCTCTTGGGAAGATCTACCAACTTGGTCATCTAGCGCTTTTACCTCAGTATAACTGAAGCTACCAACGCCGATGGTTTGCCTTCGATGTCCTCTCATGTACCATTGATGTAACGCTTGCAACGCCGCCGGCGGCGCTCCTCATCCCGCCTGCATTTTGAAACGTGTGATAGCTACCACGACCCTGTTTTTCTTTCACAGCAGCAACTGCTTCGCGTCTTGTGCCAATACGAACACGTGTTCCCCATGACACTCTCGCAGAATACACCCGCTTCCATAACTCTCAGCAACAGAGACGTCATGGGGCTTTTCGATAACTGAATTGTTTTCCTTCAAAAGAATATTCATCGGTTTTAATTAAGCGGCTACGTGGTATACTAGTAACGCGTGCATTTTGTGAACGTTGCGCTATTGCAACCAGTTAAAAGACGACATAAAAGAGTCATTACGCCCTCACGTTACATCGCAGCAATAGACTTTGCTGTCGTGCTTCGCTCCAAGTGTCAGGCCACATTCCAGTAAGAAGTGCGCCAGCTCTCTTAATGACTCCTTCATTTGGAGAGGAAAAAAAGAAGATGGTGAGGTCGACTACGATGAAGACAGAACTTGGAAACAGCGCAACCGCGCAAGCGGTGGTTCTTGTAGAGTGCTTCGCACTGTTCTCGCATATTTCTCCGAGATTACGCGCCAAATTCCTCTCGCCTGTACGCAGGAATGCAGACCGTCATATCTTGCGTTTTATATATTTATCTTGCTTTGTCCCATTGGCCCTACGTCACCATTTGCCCTTCTTGCGCAAGACTATAGAAGGCACGTGCACTCACAACCAGATGACTTCTAGAATTAGGCGCAAATCTTAGGCGAGCCCAGCGGCGTACTGCTTAATTACTCCTTGATCTCTTCTACCCCGCGAGATCCCCCAGATAAAAAGAAAGAGACTGAATATGTGTAATAAGCATAAGAAGCGAAGGGACTATACCACGGACACATTGTCTCGAAAAAGCACGTGTCATAGCTTCAGCACACACCGACATCCTTGGCTGTAAGCTTTCTTTATGTCTCCCTTCTCCTAGCTATGCTGTGACGTCCGCAATGATTCTGTTTTTCTGCTTTTCTTTTGCTGGGCTATCCGATTCGCAGAATCATTAAGCTTCTTGCACAGCTTGTGCGCGCTTTCGCCTAATTCGAAAGAAAGCAAAAAAGAAACCGCTCCCCGGCAAGGCTATTTTAGCTTTCATTACGAATCAAAAAAGAAGGGGGGGGGGGGGGGGGTTGCAGTTGGTACGCCAGGAGTGTAGGAGGGTGGCGGGGGGCGTTACAAATTAGAAGGTGTAGCAAAGCATGCGGGAAAAGGAAATCAGTGACATTCTGTGAGTTAGGTAGGAGCATAGTTTTTAGAACGAGGGAGAGGGGAGGACAAAAAAGGAAGAAGAGATGCGAAAGCAAGAGAATCAAGAGGGACGACTCCACGGCAGAACCTTCCGCTTCTTTCGGTAGCTCCTCCAGACTTGAAAAAAATGTGCCAAGTCATTACGGCACTCGCATTCTTCCTTGCCTGCTTCCCTCCTCTTAGCCACGAAAAAAAAAAAAAAAGAAGAAGAAAGTTTTGCCTGGTCTTCCACGTCCCGTTTTCATTTTGCATCTTTAAATGTCTGTGCTCTTTCGATGGTTCTTTGTTCGATCGAGTTAAGGTTTGTGTGCGCAACGGTAACGGTACTTGAGCGTCGCAAAGCACCGGCGTACGCATCGCATTCCGCTGCCGCCTAAACGTTAGCGCGCCCGTCGCGCCATCTAATATCCATTATTCTAACGAACGCGCGGAGCGGGTGCGCCGCGACCCACGAAAAGCCTACGCGGATCGACGACGACATCGCCTTAAACAGAGCTCGCGCTCGCTGAGCTCTCCACACTGAGAGCTAGAGCTAGAAACAACCGAGTAGAACCCGCTAATTATTGTCACAGCCGGAGGGGGCCCGCTTTGTTAATTGCGGCCATCAGCCTAATGCACAATTAATGTCGCCTGGCCCTGACTTAGCGCTGTTCGCCACAGACGTCGCCGACGATGGCCCGACGTGGGAAACCAAACGCTAAAACGAAACTTAGCGCAGCCCCCCTCCTCGACACTCTTCTCAGGCCATGGGTATATTCCTTCTTTGTTTCTTTTCTAACTGCCTCCAGCATATGTGTTCTTTGTCGACATTATTTTTAGTGTACGTCTTTCAAGCTCATTTACGCAAGAATTGCAAGCCTAGGCACGGGCGCGCAGATCGTGCTGGCATGTTTCTCAAGCAGAAAACAGGAACAAAACGCGTCAATGTCACAGGCATGCCGCGCATCATGAAGCCTGCGCCGCAGTTGGCTCGGCCGCTGCCAGCTAACGTTTGCAGCGGGGAAATTATCAAGGCATTCTACTTGCGCAACTACGCTCCTTTTTTTCTCTCGCAAATTATCTCGCGAGACGGATGCAAGCGGCTTCGAGAGGACGCCTTCTTCCGAGAAGTTTCTCGCAACGCGGCTCCCTTGATGACTGTATGCGTAATGATTAATTCAGAAAAAGAGATTCTTAAATGCGAAGCACTTCTTGGCGAACTCTAGCGACTTTGACCGTATCCGTCTAGCTCTCTACGTATCTAGCTAACCGCCTAGGTTTGGGTAGGGTATTACTGGTAAGGTATCAATCAGTGGCAAGGTATTAATGTACGAGAAAAATGAGGATTGATCTATGCACCACTCAAATGATATGCTTATCATGTACATCACGACTAACGATGATATCATCACGTGTGGCTTATATCCGCAGTGCTCGGTACGGGTTATGCGGGTATGCACAACAGGTCACTGAATTTTAACATTGCAGCTTATGTTAGTCAAGGGCCAACCAAAAATAGACGTCGAAAACGTCACAAAAGCACACTTTGCGTGGGTTAAACAAGAGGATCACACACCGTTTGTTGTAGCTTGCGAACGAAATGTAGTCATATAACAAGTCTACTGACACAGAAAAGGCTCAACCTACCACGCGTTAGTGATGTGGGAATCGAACCCGGGCTGCCGAGGGGACAAGCAAGCACGCTGCCACACTCTTCCTAGGCGCGGCTCTTCCCACATGGTACACATCGTAAATAGCCCTATCGCATCAGCAGTTATGGGGATGGTGTTTGTGCTCAACAGGCGTACAGACTGATGATCCCACTTGTAAGATTTGGTGGAATGCCACACAGTTCGGCATAGGCGAATTCCCCGTTGATTGCTTCGCATGATACTGATTCCCAAAACACGTGGTGTCTGCTCGATTTTTATAGTCTACATATCTTCGTACGAAGAGACGCCATAGAAAAATGACGCCATGAATATTACTAGCGAAAGTAGCAGGCCATTGGCAAGAAGAACTGGCGAAACCCGGAGTTCGCAAAGCGTACAGACGCTAGGATAGTTCGTCAGAGTAAACCCCAACCAACCTTCATATTCAAAGGTAGAATTGATTAGAACCGCACATGGAAAGGGAAGTGGGGGAATAAGAGAGCCAGTCCGTTAGTATAGACTGATACACAAACTGGCGTTCCGCGGACATGCCTTATTGAGGGCGGGCAACCAAACACAACTGACACTCACGAAAGTACGGCTTTGTGAATGCGAGCCCAGAACAATAGCAATGGTGTGGCGCATTATTATTTGAGAAGAATACCCGTTCTTTACTTAAGCCTTCCCAAGGCACTTATTTCAAAGGCGACTCCGCTTCAGCTTCGCCAAACTAAACCGATTGGACTCAATACCATATTTGTGAACCAAAAATTCATGGTCGGTTGTTGCACGCGTCGCTGGGAAAGAAAGCAACCCGAATGTTGGCGCACTTCCCGCCATATTACTTCCCCTGAACTCTCTTTCAGTGAGTGCTTATAAAGTGCAAATCGTCGAGCGCTTCCCGCAGTTACACATAGTTTCGCATTCCCTACGTTTTCGTTTGTAGGGTAACAAGCTGATAGTGCGTGCACTTGAACTGCGCACGATTCCTCTTGCCTTTTCTTGTCTCGTTGACTTGTCTTTACCGCTAACATGCTTCCCAGCAATCGAGTGTCAGAATTTGCGGTGGGTCAACTTGGAAAGGCTTATTTCATTTCCTCATTCACCATTCACAGCTAATCGTTCCAAGTTGACGTCAGTTAAACTTGAAGATTAGGCAATGATTGCCTGTACTTTTTTTTATTTTTTCGTTTCCAGTGCGTACATCGTAACCAAGTCATAACACTGATTCAGGCCGACTTCTCAGCTTTTCTTTGATAATAAATTTTCTCTCTCTCTCTCTCTACCGTGACCCGGCAAAGAGCAAAGCTTCTTACGCTAGAATTGCTTGTAAGTGAAAATTTTAGCCAGTTATGATACTGTACACGTCAATAGCGAAGACAGTCAACCAATGACAGAATCACTTACAGAATGAAAAGCTTTTATGCGAGTTCGGTCCTGGTTCTGCTTCTCAACCTGCCCAACGAGGCCCCGAAACTACTGCTTCACCGCAGCGCTTTGATGCGCTGGAACTTAGCCTTGCTCATCGCCCTCAAAGCGAATATGTTTGGCCTTCACACCGTTCCCTCACAGAAGGCTTCCTGCGACGCCTTCCGCTTTTCGAACTAGTTCATAAACGTGAGTGAATCGCCACCATACTTAAACATCCATAGCGCAGCACTTGGCAAAAAGCCCGAGGTAAAGAGGTAGCGAAGGGAGGCGAGGGAGGGAAAATATAACTAGACTCTCTTTTTTTTTTTTTTCTCCAGGTAGCTACCATGCATGGGAAGAAGAAGGAAGGCAGAGGTCTCTGGACAATTCACAATTCACGCTCATGGAGCCGCTTAACCACAGACGAGCATTTAAGTTCGCAGAAGGGCTCCTTTGACCTTTCTATAGGCTGATTAGCTTTGATACTACGCACCCAATGTCTTTTCTTCCATAGAATCGCAATAGCTGAGTTTAAATCGAAGCTTAGGGAAAATGCCTGGAACACAAGTACTGTTCAGGGCCTACCACGCTTTGTATTTGACTGCGCAGTATACCTAAGTAACGACCACAGTATAGGCTCGTGCGCGTTAATGACTCTTAATTGACTCACTTTGTTTATGAGTGCTCCACGCTACCGTACTTCATGTGAGCCCCGGGCACACTAGAATGCCCAGGCAGTGCCGCAGATTCTTGTGGAACAGTCTCCGTGTAATGACGCAAATTACAGGTCGCTCACGGTCGTAAACGGGCCTCCTGTCACATATACTAAAACACGATTTCAAAGCGCTGTTAGTGACTCTACAGGTCGGGTGGTCAGAATTGGTTATTAACTCTAAGAACATCAACTTAATGACGCGTAATTAGGTACGTAATAGGCCTAATTCCTTTTACTATTACTTTTTCAGGGCACACCGGAGAAATTTACCGTCCACAGAGATTCATGGCGGGATGATTCCGGAATAGCTACGCGACGGACCTCCTCAGTGAAGCTTGAATCTGCAACGCAATAGTTGAGTATAAGTCGATGCGGCTATATGCGCCCGGAATGGCCGGAATAAGTGAACGTAAGGAAGGGAGCGTTCGAAGGAAATGGCAAATTGGCGCGCGGCTCGCTGCCTGAGTCTTCCCGTGTCGTACATATGGAGCCGGAAACGTACGCGCGAGAAATGGCGGACAGCAAGAGTGGAAACACCATAACTCAACGGTGGAAAACACAGTTATTAGAGTCGCGTATCGGCCTCCCAATTGCGTGATTATCACTGCAAAAAAAAAAAAAAAAGTACGCCGAGTGCCATCCTCCATGCGTTCTTCCCTCCTCGAACACCCCGCCTCACCTGCCTGCCCTGCGCCTTCTCGTTCTCTCCCAGTACTCAGTGTTTTGTTGACAAGGTATATCGGTTCGGCTGGCACAATGGTCACCATAGTCACCACCGTACTCGCTGATATTTGCTTCACCAATGTTCATATTTTTTTGTTTCCCTGTAGTGACTGTTCTGTAAAACGTTGTACGACAAATAAGAAACATTTCAGGTGCTGTATAGCAGTGCTTTTTGAAGACAGTCGGCCAGAAGATGTCAAAATGCACTGTCGCACCAGATACCGGTCGACAGTGCTTTTGCCTCGCAAGTGCTATAATATAATTGCCCGGCCAGCCAGATGCTCTCACGAAATATTCTGACGCATGTGAAGGTATAGTGAAGGGAGGAGCTTACACGTACGCAGTTTCCCCGTCTGAGACCGAATTCACAGAGGTTTTCGTTTGAAGGTCCTATTTGTCTCTGGCTGGGCCCCTTCATTAGTATGTCTAGCATCAGGATTTGCTCAAGTTGTCTCTTACGAACAGTTTTAGAGTAACCCGCCGCGATGGCCTAGCGACTGTGGCCCTTGACTGTTGACCGGAAGGTCGTGGGATCGAATTGCGGCCGCATTTCGATGGAGGCGAAATGCTTGAGGCCCGGGTACTGTGCGATGTCAGTGCATGTTGAAGAACATAAGGTGGTCGAAGTTTCCGGAGCCCTCCACTACACCGCGTCTCTCATGATCATATATTGGTTTTGGGACGTAAAATCAGAGAAGTTAGGAATTGATGATTGATTGATTTGTGGTGTTTAACGTTCCAAAACCAGCTCAGATTATGAGAGACGCCGTAGTGATGGTCTCCGGAAATTTCGACCACCTGGGGTTCTTTAACTTGCACTGACATCGCACAGCACACGGGCCTCAACATTTCGCCTCCATCGAAATGCGGCCGCCACGGCCGGGAGAAGTTAAGAATTATTAACAGTATAAGACAAGAGTGTTTTTCTGGACACGGGAGCTGACGTGATGGAAGGCACTGTGCTACCTTGATAAAACGGCGATACCCTGCTTTCCTGATGCCTACGGGCTTATATGCCTGGCCGATACCGTGTTACAAACGCGCTTAATTGTTTGACAAGTCATGCGTTCCTGACTCGGAGACGGACTTTACGCACACGCTCCTGTGCTGCCAAGTTTTGAACGCAGCGCCAACAACCCCGGGCAAGTTGCGTTCAAACTCTCGCTGCGGCTCACGACAGCAGGGCGAAGAGCGTAGTATTCCGATTGGGTTTTCTAAATTCAGACAGAATTGTGTGTGTGTGTGTGTGTGTGTGTGTGTGTGTGTGTGTGTGTGTGTGTGTGTGTGTGTGTGTGTGTGTGTGTGTGTGTGTGTGTGTGTGTGTGTGTGTGTGTGTGTGTGTGTGTGTGTGTGTGTGTGTGTGTGTGTGTGTGTGTGTGTGTTGCGCGCACTACAGGTTGTTTGCCCTCGAGAATCTCGCGGCCCCGAATGAGCCAAAAAACGAAGCGCGCACGCAGGGGCGTGCGAGATACAGGGCGATTTCCTTTCCTCTCTTCTCTCCGTATCTTTTCCATTGCAGTCCGAGTGGCGGGCTCTTCTCCGTCTGCTTCGCTCTATCCCGAGATATAAATGAGCGCCAAGGCGAAGGTCACCGCCTATTACGGATAAAAACAAAAACAGAACCATCCTCTATACATCGCCGCCGCCGCCACTCCCGACGACCAAAGGCACAGAACACAACCGAGAGGGAACGGAACACACGTTTGAACCGAGTCTCGCAATCGGTGTGCTCGCACCATTTGCGTCATTTTCCTCTTTGCTTTTAGCGCTCCGGCTCTGTCGACTTGTTCGCGCCGCATCGCAAGCAGTCATGCTGAAATAGCAGAGTGCATACGCGGATACGTGAATGCCGGTACGTAAAACATAAAAAAACTACATCAGTAATCAAAGAGAGAGAAAAAGAGCGAGAATTGGCGAACTTAAGGGCTCGCAGGATCTGAGCGTGTGCGGACGCATTGGCGGATAATTGTGACGGGGAAGATTCGTTGGTCCGTCTTTTATAAGGTCTGTATCTGCGATCTAAGCAGGCGATGCTCTCTCCCCGTGTCTCAATGCCGTTGTTTATTCTTTGTTATTATTATTCAACTGTTTATTTTCGTCGCTTTCTGTGCAGCTTTGTGACCTCGCTTTACTTGCCAGGGGGCTTGCCTTCGCTTGTGTGCGCTAAAACACGTACGCAGGCAGTGAAACGACGCGTGATAACTCTCAAAACGGATAAGAAACGAATGAAAAATGAAGAAAGAGTGCAGTGGGGGTGGAGCGCTTGAATGTGTGCGCAGAGGGCCTCCTGATTGGTCTCCTCTGACTGCTTGTTTGATCCTTGAGAGTCCGTTCTTTCCAACACATTTTCCTCCGACTCACTGCTGCGATTTCTCGACCGTGCACGTGAAATATATCCGGCAACAGAAACGTATAGGCTCAATTTGGCATTAGTATTCGAATCACGAGTAGACTCTCTCTCTCTCTCTTCCTTGGGGATCGTACTTGTACAGCTGTCAGCCTTTACTTTGCACCATGACGGATATAAGTAACAATTTGGAGAGACCCACACCTCCATTCCTTGCGCAACAGACATTCGAGGCTTGGACAAGGTGGAGTAGAAAAGCACATGAATTTCAGCAGCAAATAGACGACGTACGCGGCGCGAATTCTCTTTTTTGTTATCAAGTGCCGGCTAGACTGTTGCTTGTTTGTCTGTGCAGCTTGGAAAAACAAGGTAATGGTGTATGTACGCTCTTGTTTCTGGTTATTTCAGTGAAGGCTTGCCATATGGCCGATGAAAGGGAGAACGCGTTAATGCGAGAATAGTAGATGGGGGAATGGGAGAAGGAGAGTGAAAGGAAGAGAGCGAGGGAATGTCAGTGACGATCGTAAAGTGCACAGCACGCTACGGCCCAATGTTTTATACGTGATGGCGAAGGTATGCGATGTGAGTATGGCGCGAGTGTCAATGGTGCCCACGGATTGCCAGTTTTATGCGTGTATGCTACGTGTGCTCTGCAAAATCCTAGTTGGCACACACTGGTGAATCCGCTATTTCGACGCTGTAGTTGTGCGACTTATGAATGCTAACCCGACGAAGAGTCTGGATAACCTAATACACCACTGTTCCCACACTGACAAGCAGTGTCGGACTATCTATCGGTGTGACACGAGCGGACTACATGATCGGCATTTTACTAAAGAAAATACCTTAGGAGGATGTCTTCGTTGCTCATCAGCCCAGAAGGCCATACGAATCCTTCTGGAAGACTTGTAGGCAAATGACTTTAATGTTCGTCTGAAGCTGCGCTGTGAATGCGCTAGGCATGCGAATTGTAAATCATCCTTACTGATCCTTTCCCTTCTCTCACTTTTACTCGGACTAGCTTCCCTTCCCATACGTAGTAGTGGTAAACTGTGCAAAGTCAATAAAACCGCACAAAGCTTTGCTTGGTTTTCTGCACCCAGAGGTCGTGTGCAATTGCAACGAAGACCTGCAATATCCTGAAAGAAACGGGATCACTGCGGTTTTCTGGACAACTCCATATCGAGCAATATGATCCTGCAAGTAGTGCGCGGTCAGTCGCGAGTACAAGTCACAAGGGACGCAGCAGATAACCGGCCCGCGGCATCCTAACCAGCACTTTCACCGGTAGCTGGTGCTGCATTATACATACTGCCAAATTCTTGTACCAACTGAAGGTGAATATCGCTTTTCACTACCGCTAACGAAATTGGACTCTGCATTCGCAGCTCTAAAGGAAGAGAGCTGCGAAAGATGGGTTGAATGAGTCGCCTTTGGATACAATGCTGCAGTCTATTATTCCGAGCAAAGATTATCTACTGGTGCGCTAAATCGACTGTTCGATTTTACTTGTCGTTGTGTATGGTTATCAACGTTCGCCTCATAGGTCAGGAAATGATGAGAGGGAGAGCTTCCGCCTCCACTGCGGGGGTACTGGGTTCGATTTTCAGTGTCGGGCACCCAGCGGTTTTTCAATTGAATGCAGAGAGGTACCACGGCTTGGTGTTCGTCAATGCGGGTACACCATCATCCCTAAAAGGTGTCCTGTGCATTCTATTCCTCTCGCCTCCTAACCCGCTCCCCCCCCCCCCCCCTCACACACACACAACTTGTCAATACGCTATGCTTCCTTATGCATTGCAGAAATTAGCGTGGTAACCTCAAACCACTACCTCCCTCCGCTGGATATGCTTCTCTGGCCATACGACTAAGACGTTACTCCTGATGAAATAGCTCGTGCATGTAATGACACACGCGCACAGCCTGAGCGCTTTTAGCTGCGCATGTGCCCCTTTAATTTGCAACGCGCCTTACGCAAGCATAATAAGCACAAGCACGCATGGTAAGAGACATCTAGAGCATCTGGTTCAGAAAAGCATGCCAAAGGAATTTGTGGGCTCAGAGCTGCAGCTGCGCCTTCCGCGGTTCAACAATGTGCCCCTGCTCGAAAGGGCTTCCATGTAAATAATATAAAGCAGACATTATGAAAGGGATGGCTTAGTTAGGATGGCTCAGTTCAGTTCGAAGGCGTTCGCAATAAAGGACAAGGAATGCAGTGCCCAAGGAGTCAAATTAAAACCGATTACGAGTGAACAAGGAATCGAACAGTCGGCCGATGGGAAACGGGGCCACGAAGACGAGCCGACAAACAGGCAAATTAGCGTCGGCCACAACGTGACGCGACACGCGCAACGGCATCGATAATGCCTCCTTCACGTTTTCGTAATTTCGCTCCGCGCTTTCGTGTATCGGCGCTTCGCATTCGACGCGTGATATTCCCCTCTCCCGTACCTTGTACGGAACCGAAGCAAAAAAAAAAAAAAAAAGGTTTCGATCCTTCGAACGGAATTAGCCGGCGACCGGAACAATCTGCATGTATATTGGCGACTTGTTTTCTTCCGCACCATCTGCGACTACCACGAGAGTCCGTGTCCGAAGATGGAACACGAATCAAAACTTGCGCGGTAAACGCAAACAGTTGAAACAAGGCTACGAAAAAGAAATGAATTTGAGCCGGTTGAGAGTGCACGACAGTTTTGTACGTGTCTGCTGCGTTCTTCTCTGCAACGCAAGTGAGCCATGTGGCGAAACACAACAACAACAACAACAAAAAAAGGAGCGAAATAGTTGGCCCAGGTGCGTTGCTTTAAGATGCGACGCGTGCATAATGGAGACAAGAGGCCACGATAAATAGGAAGCGACGTTGCCGTGGATCGACTCGAGGACGCAGCATACGTGGAAAGAAGCGAACGAACGAACAGGCGCCACCTTATGAAGTGGCGGGTAGACCGCTGAGGAAACGGATTTCTTTTACTTTTATCACTCTCGTTCCCCAATAAACACAAGACTCCTGGGTTATAAAACACTGGATTGTACAGTACTCTGGTACGGCTCTGTTGTACGGAAGCCGCACAAATTATATGACATCGTGATTGAAACTGTCAAGAAGAAAGCTGTGCGCTTCATTTATCGTCGATTTCACGGGCGTCCTGGTTCACAACTTCGTGGTCTTTAGCTTACTCTTCTCGTCGTAACGTCGACACCCTGATTCTTGGTAGCCTGATTTCTTTTGCTAAGTAGTTAAATCACAGCCGCTAAACCTACATCCACTAGCACATCAACGTGACTAGAATATGTCTATTTTACAACACCTTTTAGTACAGCGTTCTTGTTTGTTTGTTTTTTTGCCTACTCTGTATCAATATGGAATGCTTTCGCCTGCCATGTGAGACCTTTATCAAATGATGAGTAATTATCTTATATAATTGATCTTGTTGTTGTTGTTATATGGGGTTTTTAACGTCCCAAAACCAGCTCTGACTATGAGAGACGCCGTAGTGGAGGTCTCCGGAAATTTCGACCACCTGGTGTTCTTTAACGTGCACTGACATCGCACAGCACACGGGCCTCAACATTTCGCCTCCATCGAAATGCAGCCGCCGCAGCCGGGATTCGACCCCGCGACTCTCGGATCATCTGCCGAGTACCATAGCCACTAGACCACCGTGGCGGGGCTTATATAATTGATCTTCATGTTCTTCATCTGCACATGATATATTAGTATGTTGAACATGTTCAGATCATTTGTGCTGCAGTACAGCCGGGACTGTGTATATGAACGTTTGTCCACGCTATTAACCTCTCTAGCTTTGTGACTGTTGGCAACTTTATGACGGCAGCTGTCATGTGATTGCGACGGGAGCGGGGGTGCCGCACATAGGTACCAACCTTTTCACAAATACATTAATTAAAGAAGTGACTCCGTTGCGAGTCGCAATAGATTCTTTTGTATGCGGCCGCATGTGTTGCATCACGTATGCGTGCACCTTTAAATAAATTTGAATCAACTTCAAAAATCCCTCGGCAAGCTTCACTGCTTCTCCTGCGTAGCGGTGCAGCCAATTCTCGAGGCAACAGACGGAGAAATCGCTCTCTATCTTCCTTGCTTCATTTCGTGCGTGCGCCAGTGCCAAATATGCGCGTCCTTACGCTTGTTAGGATGCCCCAAATTTCTTGCCGATGTAATGGACCTTATCATTAGTATAATAAGCTTCTCGAAATTGTAAGCCAGGGTAAACTTAACTGCAACGTACAGAAAACCATGCTGAACTGTCGCAAAAACGAAATTCAAACCAAGTTATAAACCAATATCCCTCCTCCCCCCTACCCCGCATGCTTACCTTGGCTACTTTATGTGTTGGCTTCATACGATGGCGTTTGACCACTCCTTTCTGTAGCTCCCTCTCCTTTCCTCCCAACAGACGAGTGTGACTCGTCGCCGTGTCCATTGACCAGTGACATTCGTAATAAAGCATGTTCGGCGCTGAATAAGGAACTGCTGACTCCTCGTTTGTTGAAAGCAGCGTCTATCCTTCGCCTCCTCGGCCTGCAATGACCCTCCCCCAACCGGACGTGCACGGGCTTCGCGTATGCTTCAAATATTTCGCTTCCTGCTCGCATTCGGCGAACGTCTTCACGAACAGATACAATCAAAAAGTGGCCAATCAAGAGAAGGGCCACGCACATCGAGCACGTATGGCACCCGGTGCCCGTCTTCATGCATGCAAATGCGCGCGGTGCAATGCCTGCTCGCTCTTGATCACTTCCACAACGGCGCGCAAAAGCGATAAGCTCTCGCCGCGCCCAATGTGCTCGACCACCCACCGAACTTCGTTCGGCAAGGTTTTACGTGAGCGAACGCGCATTTTATTCGGGAAAATGAACGCGCGCGCGAACGCGCGAGTTCGCTTAACTAAACAGTGCAGTGCTGAGAACGGCGTAGCTTCTGGGGTAGTCAAAGCCGAACGTTCGATGTATAGGATAGGCACTACGGCTTCCTGAAAAGAATTAAAAGGTTTAATAGAAAAGCACGAGAACAGTACACCACAATGCCTAGACCCCACGGCACTATTGACACCGTGCTGTGTGCCCAACTATGGAAGTTTTGAGATATAAGTTAAACTACAGCCCAAGATAAACCACATCACGTTCTCTACAGTGACGAATAATGAAATGTTAATTTATGCGACTAAAATGAACCACACTACAGAACCGAAGATTGATTGATTGATTGATTTCTGGCGTTTTACGTACCAAAGCCAGGTATGATTATGAGAGACGCCGTAGTGGAGGACTCCGCAAATTTCGACTACCCGGGGGTTCTTTGTACGTACACTGACATCGCACAGTACACGGGCCTCAACATTTCGCCTCCATAAATGCAGCCGCCGCGGCTGGGATTCGACCCACGACCCCCAGATCAGCAGCGGAGTGCCGTAGCCACTAGAACCCCGAGGCGGGGCTATAGAAGGGAAGCTCATGGAAAGATGGAGGCTTGAATTTATGGACAGATGAAGAAAACAATGAAGAACCGGTAAATATAGCTGTAGCCTACGTTTTTACAAGTAGACTTGTCTTCGTCCGTCCGGGCAACAACGCGAGTCGACCATGCATTAAATTCCCAACCATGAGGCAACTGCGCCAACTCGCGTTGTTCAGACACTGAATGTGCATAGAAGAGGATAGCCTTCAACGTATCGGTGGACAGTGATACAAAGTGAATTCACGCCTATTGTACCGTAAAAGGGTTCTTCGGGTTCAAATGTTAAAAAGAAAAGTGTGCTTTTTTTATAGCTGTCAGCGTGGCGAATAACAGACGAGAGCGCATGATAATAGACGTGATGCGAATGATAATAGACGAGCTGCGCATGATAGCGACAAGCGGGATTAACGGAGGGTACTGAATCAACGCGCTAGCGTGCCTTGTCTTTCTTTGCACCGCAGTGGACTACGCTGTCACACTATAACTGCGCCAAAGAAAACAAAGGACGAGGAAATAGACGACGTGAACACGGTGGGAGTGAGCCATACATTGTCAGGTGAACAAGAACAAGAACATGGCGCAGTTGTCGTGCGATTCCCCAACTCGCCAAACAATACGATTACCCTACTTGTCATATGTTCGATAGCCTATACAAAAAGCAGTGGATTTCCTGACAACTGGTGTTCTTTCTTCTTTTTTTTTTCTCTCTCTCTCTTCTTACAGACAGCTAATCTTCCCTATATATTCGCAAAAGATGGTGTAGTAAATGGGGCTTGTTAGTGAGTATACCGTGTCCGTCGACTTCAAGTGCATTTGGAAAGCCTTCGTTACGAGCACATGAACTAGGCGCATTTAGTGCATTTCTACGGTTTCCGTAATAACTTGGCTGACACCGACTCAGCTTTTCAATCATGGTACTTGGTGAGACGGCCATTACCCTATAAAAAAAAGAAAAGAGGAGGAAAGAGCGTTTAAAGTGTAATCACTATCGGCTGCAAACGAATGATAGCTCCTTAACAAGTTAGGCGTTGTGCCAAGCATAGCGCAACACATCGTTACGATGCTGAGCATGTAAGTGTCATGCACCAAATGATCCAGCGCTCCATCGCGCACCTTTATTATTTTTTTTTAACCAACGCCTCGTTCTTTTCAAGCGCGGCCGAACTAACTTTACCACGCGCAGAGCAACTCTTAGTTGAACAACGACATCGTTTCCTCATTCCAGAAGACCGACCACGCTTCTGACAACTCAAAATGAGGACCTAAACACCGCGTCCTCAGAAGCCCACTTTCAACAAGCCTGAACGCGACACGCCTTAGCGCGCTGCTGCTAACAGTATGTAAATCTCCGCAACGTTTAACACAGCGCGAAGGCACGCTCGACCAGTCAGTCATGCTTGGTCAGGCCTAGCTCTCTATCTGCGGTACAGCTCGATCAACGGTTCCAGTACATAGTTATCACAGGACTGCTCCAGGACAATGGGCGTCACGTGCGCGAGCTCATTGTTACCCTGACGGTTCCCGTACATGCAACGGCCCGACATAAATTGAGTGCTGACTATTCGGTATACATTTAAAGCAGCGCGAACCGTGAAAGGATGCAAATTTTACCGACGCGGTATATACCGATCGCAATCTCTGCAGCCGAAGAAAACAGTCTCCGTCCTACGCCTGCACTGCACCGAACTAAACAAGAGCCTGCGTGAGAGCACACGTGACAGCGCAATGCAGCGGATGCAGCGATACGCCGGCATGTCGCGCGCCCGGCTGTATGCATGCAGTAAGGAGTGGTCAAGAGGAACGTGCACCAGCGGTGCGGCTGATGGATCGGGTTATGGCTGGGTGCTCGGACCGCCATTTCATTTCCCCTCATCGCGGCTGCAGACGCCTTGCTCGGCGTGTGGGCAATATTTTCGCGTAAAGCACCAACCAGTCCCGCGTGCGAGCTGACCTCTAGATACGGCGCGCCCCTATTACTCGAGCACCGTTGCTGTACATAACTGCCTCTTGTTCTCTGTACCCTGGGCAGAGCGGGAGGGTGGAGAGGAAGAAGCCGGATGCTACGCTTAGGTCGCAACGGGCCTCGTGGCCCGTTGGTTAAATTATTACGATTATTACACAGATGTAGACATCAACACTCGCGAGCTTGTAGTTCGCGCAGTACCAGCGATGTCTGGGAGCAAGCACGAGGTCGTACACGCGCGAGATGTAATTTGGCGTGCACAACAACACTGCTGGCGGTGCAACGCTATAGAGGAAATTTATGAGTTGGACCTTCAGTTCTGTTTGCTTGTAAAATCAACACTTACAGCCCCTAGAAATGCTGTTATGTTGTCATAAATGCTCGTGCTTTACCACAGAACGTGTCATCTTGGTCGGAGTGCTGCAGGAATCTTAGATGCAGCAGCGCAGGCGACGTGTGGGACGTGGTTTGCGCGTAAGTTACAGGGCGTCCACGAATTTGAGCACGCAAGCGTCTCTCCTATCCTCCAGAGTGCGCGGGCCCCCACACATTGCTGCGCTCGCGATACTATGTATCACAAAACGCGAACATGGGCCTGCTTTTTGAACATGACACACACGAAACACTCATATCTTATCTCCAGGAGAAATAATAGCACGCGCAGATGATACAGATCTCGAGGCACGCATGCACGCGTGCGCTCTCTTCTTGCTTTTTGAATATCAAAAGGCGTCGCAATTATAACCATTGCTGCGTAAAACAAAGGGTTCAGAAAAAAGCTACATGAGACACATCGGAACAGGCACGAGTTTCGCGCTACATGACAACCTGTCCCTTCATCCACACTGCTTCACAAACTTTGTGAAGCGTCTACAGTATACGCACAAGACTAGACACACACCTTCAAAAAAGAAACCACTCAAAAGTACCATGGAATCGCACAAAACAAGACAGCAGCGACTCTCGTGCAAGAACCCTATCTCATCACGAGCATCCGACATCTGTATCACGTTCGAGAGCCCGACATGCGTGAGGCCCGCTGCGGCAAAGAACACTTGTGGCACGACTTACAGCGAAGGAACGAGAAAGGCACGAGAAATATTGTTCTCTCGACGGCCGGTGAGAGTAAAAGCGGGAATTAGGCGCTGGCCAAGGAGTACTCGGGCGAGACAAACAACAAGAAAGCGTGCATATGCGTCATCCTATGCCCCCTCCCCCCCCCCCCCCCCGGCCTCTACAGATACACACACACGCACCCCAATCCTCGCTAATAGCACACAGAAACTCGATGCAGGTTCGCACGACGCCGTCTGCGCCCAATGAACGAATGCACTCGGTTCCTCACGAGCGTACGCCGTAGAGAGGAGGAGAGTGAGAAGACGGCGGCATCTAATGTGGTAAACGGCGGCTTTCTCATCAACATAAATAACGCGATCATGTTCGTCCTCCGCGCTTCACTCTTCTTTTTATTGTTGCTCTTCCATTCGTTGTTGCTCTTCGGAGCCGCATCGCATCTCGGTTCCCGGCCGTCTTGTCTGCCAAACTCGGCTCCGACTGCTGTTGCCGCTTGATATCGAAGAGGGCAGGCAAGATGAGGAGGCACAAAAGAAAAGAAGACTCCCCCCTCCCGAGTCAGAGAGAGAAAGAGACAGAAAGGAGAGAGACAGAGTGAGTGAACGAATGAATCTACGATGATTTTATTTTACGTTGTTTTTTTCTTCGCAGAGAGACAAATGTTCGCGGGGCAACGCCGCGTCAGGAACGGGATCAATTTTGTTTCGGCGCACAGCCCCGGACTCGGCTGCTGCTCGTTCACTCCGCGCGACGCAAGCACGCGGATGTGTTGCGCTCGCCGGCAACGCACGCGCGCACGCTCAGCATGAAACGTATGCACACAGACAGACAGACGCAAACGTTGTGTACCGGTGTGGCCTGCCCCCCTGTATACTATAACGTACACCCCCCTTCTCCACACTCACCCTTCGGCCTCCGCGTGTGTCTGTGCATTCGTGTTACCTGTAAGCAGTTGTGCGGTCACACACACACACACACGCACGCGGGCTTTGCTTGTTTTTCACGCTCCGATAGACGACGACTGCTCCTGCTCACTCGGTTCCTTGGGCAATTGCCTTGTTCCTTTAAAACGTGCCTCGTTGCCGGAGAAAATAAGAAGCGGGCGCCGGGAGAACACTCAGGTTCCGCGTTCGTGAGAGGGCTAGCGTTCGCGTCCCATGGTGCGCGCGCTGTGGTTTTTTTCTCTTTTCTTTCTTCGTATTATAACCTCCCGTTCGACTCTCCTTTTTTTTTGCCTCGTGATGTTCATTAGCAATTCATGACCACCGCTGAAAACACACCGGGGCGCGAGCAGCGTCATTACGCGCGTTGCACACACATACGCTGCCGTTTCTCCTGCGTGGGGCACGACCACCCGCGATTTCTTCGAGTGCTGCGCCAATCGGTGTGTCTCTCGAGCGCGAGCGCGCAGGAACGGCGTATATATCCCGTAGTCGGCGGAGGTGGGTCTCGCGACGTTTACGCTATGTACGCAGCGAGCCGCGCCTACATAAAAAAGCACGATCGAATGAAGGAAGGGAAGTGATAAGAGAAAAGAGAGGCACGGCGCGAGCGGATTTTTCTGGACGTCGAGCACGCTGCAGAGAGTAAAGATCCAGGCATGCGACGTAGCGATTACGTCCCTCAAGTTCTGTATTCCTCTTATCGACCATCGTTAACGACCTGATGATAAGGTAAACGGAGCACAGTTCGCAAACATGCGCGGCATAGAAATAAGGGCTGAATTTGTAAAGGAAGTGTTATATACCGGGAGTATAGTCAATTTGCGAGAGGACGTGACAGTAAGGTGTGTGTGTGTGTGTGTGTGTGTGTGTGTGTGTGTGTGTGTGTGTGTGTGTGTGTGTGTGTGTGTGTGTGTGTGTGTGTGTGTGTGTGTGTGTGTGTGTGTGTGTGTGTGTGTGTGTGTGTGTGTGTGAAAGATGGAGAAAGAAACGTTTCGCAAAAGTACACAAGAAAACCGGCGCTTGTGACGCCGGATGTCGAATTTAATCAGCTATTAGTAAACATCATTTATAACGTGAAGACATGTGTATTCGACCCATAGTCTTCAGAACATTCTACTGCACTCTCTGGACGCCAAGCATTTTGGGGCATTCCCGCATCATTCAGCATCGCAAGCCGACATTTCGTAGACGAATCTTGCACAGCTATAGCCGCCTGGAAAATCCACTTCTCAGAGCGCTAACAAGCTGCCGCCCGCTTGTCGCTCGGGAAATTATCGGTGTCCTCACGAGAAGGACCCGCCGAAGACCTTAGACAACGCCGAGCCCGCAGGTGAGACTTCCACTTTGCGGTGTCATCGTTCTCTGCGCTCCTCCTATGTCGATTGGTATATAAGCTGCGCAGTTCGCTTATAGCTGCGTAATGACGTATCATCGTCGATGCTATCCGACGAGCTCCCCTGTCGCGACACCTGTTCAATTTTATGTCACGCGTATGTCCGTACGCACATGTAAGGCTGTTCGTTCTCTGCAATCGGTGGCACGACCGCTGGAGCAGCACGCAGTCAGCGCCATTTCCTTCGGGTCGCCGTTTTCCTTTTCCTCGGAAGTGCATAATCGCTCGAACGTGAGCGCTGACATCATAAAAGACGGCAGCGATGTCATTTGTGCGCCGCAAAGTGCTTCATTAAACAGCCAAGTTGAGCTAACTGCGCCAAGGAACTCGAGAACTACCTCGGCGAATGTGGGTGCAAGGAGGCATCCGATGAAGCGGACGAAAGCGAAGAAGAACAGACCCGAAATCACGACGCAAGTTTTGCCCGCAGATTGCCGTTCGCACGTATAAACGGAGCTACCAACAGAGCGCATTTCGTAGAGATGCGAATGCATTGATGATTGCGAGTAATTGGTGCATCCGTGGCGAAACTGTTTCCCGGGGCCCACAGGATTATCCTGACAGTGAGAAGGGCCCACGCGGGATGGTGGGGGAGATAAATGAAAATAAGCTCCGCTGTTTCTTTTTCTGTATTTTTTCCTCTTCCTTCTCTTCCTTATTTGGGCGTAAACGCGCGCGCACGCAGAAACCCGCGAAAGCTATAGCACACCTTACGCAATCTGCAGTCGAATCACGTCCTCCCTCAGTCGTAATCACTGAAATGGGCGACGCGTTTCGGCATCCGGCAGTCGACCGGGCGTCCAAGGCAACAAGCGACCTCACGAAGAAGTTCACGGGCGTTGCAACGTGGGCTTTGTTGGTATAGCGTCGTGAATAGGTTTTCCTTAGAGCAAGTCTGGACAAAAAAAGAAAAAGAAAAAAAAAAGGAGACGCAGAGCGACGTGTTTGTCTTTGATTGTCTTGTCTGGTACAATATTCTTGCTCGCACTAAGGAAAGCCCATTAAAGTGTGGTGAAAAGCGCCACGAACCACGTGAGCTGGGCACACGACCCTAAGGGTATGCGTGTACGCAAAGTTTATTCGGCTCTATTCTGTAGATTACACGTACGATTGCTGTCTCAACGAACACGTAGCCGCAAGAATTTTTCGAAACGGTGCCGAAATAGCGGAGTTACACGCGTTTGATTATTAAAACGCGGCACTTTCTTGTTTCGCTCTCTCCTGCGCCACGCACCGGCCGCTTGCGGGTGCCACCTCCTCGCCTTGTGTGCCGAGTGCTCCTCCTAATGTCACGTGACATACTCTGCCGATAACGCGTATCCGGTTGACGCGCCTCCGCCCCTCCGCCGGGTTCCCGCGTTCGCGCAAGGGATTTGTTGGTGATGCGCCAACGCTCTGTGCTAGCGGTATCTGTCGTGTTCTGACAGCTGCTGCAGTTTCTAGTCGGCTGTACCTGACTTGTGCTCGAGCAAACTGCGTCGCTATGGACCCTGCGTTGCGTCTCGAAAGACTCATCAGTGGCATGAACCGGTGACAGGCCGTGCAGAAGGAGGCAGGGAGCGCGTGCATTTGCTAGCAGACTAACCGGAAGTCGAAGTTCTCCTTCGACCAATCAGCGGATAATTGAGTTTCTTCGAGTGTACTTTCTTTTGCCGATATTTCACGTGGTAATCTCCTGATGGTCCTGGTGTGAGGGCGGCCGCTCATCCCCACATTATGTGGGTAAACTCACCCCTGATACTGACTTCACTTAGGGAGCATAGGGAGGCCGTTCCCGTTTGAGCCGACTTGATGACCCAGGCGTCTCTTAGACTAGGTCGATCACACAGCAGCGGTCACTGAAGTCCTGCACAATAGGGGGCCCACCTTTACCTCTCCTCTGTCTGTCCTATTTATGAAATAAAGCTTCTCATTCATTCATTCATTCATTCATTCATTCATTCATTCATTCATTCATTCATTCGCTGTGAACGCTTCTGTGCGCGTGTGTCTGTGCAAAGAGCGAGTTTCTCCCGTCCCTTCTTCACTCCCCACGCTTCTTCTGCACTGCAGGACAGCCAACAGGGCGCAACCACCATAGCTCACTGTCTCAACCGTATGACTGTGCTCTCTAAACGAGAACTTTAACGTTGCTATACTCCCACGTCCTCTTGTTCTCACACACCGCATCATATATACCCTTCATTCATCTCATGTTTTCTTTCATGCTTGAATGTCATAGGACAGTTGCCAATAGATCAAGAAACAAAACTATATCGACCATATAAATGAAGACATTCCACGATATCATGACGTCATGAGAATGACTTCCTCGAAGAGTGCAGCAAGGAAGGCAGCACACGCTCGCCGCACTCATTCTGTCCTATTTCAGCACTAAAGTTTCTCGATGGACGCTTGCCTGCCATATAGTCTACCACACATGATACCTGCAAAGGCTATAAACGTTATTTTACTATCATATATGCTATTTCTGTTATAGTGAGCGTAACCTCTTCTCCATACGTCACTTATACATAGCGTACCTTGTTAGGCAAGCTACTCCGAAGCCAGCCACAGAAGCGCGAGTACAATACGACGTGATTTACAGCATCCATAAAGCTTTGGAAACATTGTTGTATACCAGCAGCGCATCATAGTCCACAGCTCGTAAACTCTCCCCAACAACCAAATCTGTTACTTGTATATATGGGCGCGCCATTGATCAATTTTTGCCGCTACATGGCGTTTTTCGCTTCCTTCCACATAACATATCCGCTTCATTATGAATGCGCAACACCTGCTAGTTCCTCACTATACATAAATGCGCCTACCTCCATTTATCTTGAGCGCGGCTCAGACGACCATATAGGGAAGAATACCGCGTAGGTCCCAACGCCGCTTCGCGAGTTGGGCAACCGCAGTTGGAAAAGAAATAAACGACGCCCATGAATTCACTGCCGCATCGCCCATGCAGCGCGATTACACTACACACCACCACCCCCAAAAAAGGACTCCTTCACAAATGGTTCAGAGCTCAGGCAACAACAACAATCAGAAGGAATCGCCGGCCACTTTCAGTTTTCGCTGCGGCACCAATGACAACTTGATTACCGGGTTCCTACTAGCACGCTCGCGGGATCGCTGCGAACATCTCGCCGCGTTGCGGCAGCTCGCCATGCGTGCACATTGCGAAGTTCGCCGCGTCGCTGCTTTATAGCGAGCACGCGCGCGTGCGCTGCATATACGCCCGTGTTTTTTCCACCGTCCCGACGTTCTTTCAACTCCTTTCCACGTAGCCGCGTGTATACGGTATATAGTGCGCGCTACACTTGTGGCCATATAGCATTCGCAATCTCGATCCGCGAACCGTCCAATGATAGGGGGCGCGCGCGGCGCGAGTGCTGTTTCGCAAGATGGCGGCCGTGCCCTACCCGCGCGCGCACCGCGAGAAACATTGAGCGACTGCGGAACTTATTCGGCTCGCAGATCTGCTGCTGTTTGATTCCGAGGCTGTTTGTAGGGCCATTACGCATACCGAATGGCCGAAAACATAAGTTCCTCGACCGCAGTGGATTCGCATGTACGGCGCGATATCCGCCCGGCGCGGCCCCGCGGAGGATTGGCAACGACCGGTGCTGTTGTTCGCGTATGTACACGTGTACGCGCCATAGCGTTCTGGGATCCGCAATCGAGCGCCTGCGTTTTGCTCGGCTCGAAATTGCCCTAAGAACGGCCGCGGTCAGAGAAAGCGCGCCGAGGCTGCACAACGTTCGTATAAGACAACGTGCGAACGCGAGCGTACACGTAATGTTCCTATACGCTTTGCCCACCGCCTTCCGGCGTGTATGTAAACGTGGAATGGGTGTTACACATGATGCATGGTACGCTACAAAGCCATTGGCATATCCGCAACGTCGAGATATTCCCCTACAGGCTCGACCCGTTACGCTTGCTTCGCACTACTACTACGCGGGCCTGCCATTACGATAGTTCTGGTGCTGTTTCAGTGAACGCGCACGCGCCTACGCCACTATTTTGCCGAGGCAACGCTGTTTCGTGAATCTTTGTGATAACGCGAAGTTGCGCGAGTAGTTATCTCACACGGTTAGAAAGATTTACGAAGGTGGGATTAACATATGTCCCACATAGTAAAGCGGTCGTTCATGCATCTTGCAACAACCGCCCCTTAGCAGTAAGTTTGGTCTCTTTATGAAGCCGTAAATATCTGCGATGCGGAAGTTCAAGAAAGAAAATTTATTCACATTCGCTTGCGGAATACAGAATACGTATCAGTGGTGGATGAGTACCATCACAAATACGTGTCAGTTACGAGAGCCAGCGTTCTAGTAATTGAAACTTTTGTCATTCGCTATGACGCTGCGCAAGACCATCGAAGCCTGCCTGTACACTGAGACATGAAATCTTCATAGGGCCTCTGGCTGTCAACATCGTTCACAATGCGATAGAGAGAGAGAGAGAGAGAAGAAAGGAAGGGAGAGGGAGGAAGGAAACGAGAACCGTAAGGAAAGTATATAGGATGACCTGGGCTGCCGCGCTCTAGCCTCTTATAGCCTAAAAGAAAAAAAAAATGAAGGAAGAGGATTGACAGTACAATGGTCATGAAACCTTGAATAACTACGCAGCTACCGGCGTCAAGTTACACAAGATTCAAGGCCACACTCCGAGTGCTCGCAACAATAGTGCTGACCAGCATGCACGAAGACTTCCCAGTTCAGATCCACCCATAGAAGCCCTGCAGCTTGGCCCTTCAGCGTAATTCGCGTCCGTAACACATCCAATATAGCAGGGCACAGGCGCTTTCCTCGTCACTGGAATAGACTCAGTGGGGTCTAGGATGATCTGGGTAGAAGTGGCCGTCACATTGCTTCCGTCCTCCGTACTCCTGAATGGCAACTCTGTCCACTCAGGGAAGCATGTACAAAACTGCCCTCTTCCAGTTAAAGCGAGGTAAGCGGGAGCCGATACCATATGCAATGGTCGTGTATATACTTGCAAGTGGAATGTGTTTTATTGCATGCTCACCAGCTCATGCGACCGGCCCCAATCACTCGGTGCATGCTATCGCGGACACTGAAAAGCAATGCTCTGTATTCGTACACACCACGGACTTACGCATGCAACACACCAAATATTGCGCCAAAATATTGCGTCTTTAAGGCAAACGTATACATTGTACGCACACGCATAAAAGCAAAAAAAAAAAAAAGGCAATATGCACTGAGCTTAGGAAACAAGCAGAAAAATAATAGGGTAAAATACAATTACAACAAAGTTCTTCTTCCGCCATAATAAATTAACGTTAATTATACACGTAAAACACCTGTGAAGCGTCTACGATCTAGAATTCTAGCCTGACTCTGAAGAAACACGGTAACCGTGATAAAGAGCGTGGCTTCGACGTAGTCTCAGATTTTCCGGTGTGTACAGAAGATCTGAGAAAAAGAGCCCATTTTGTACAGCTTTTGCAGAGCGTCTCATACGTGCGAGATGAGCCCAGCGAACGCCGACGCTACATCGGGTAAATTGCTATCTCCTTCGAAGTACGTAACACTAAGCAAGTTCTCACACTTTCATCGCGAACAGAGCGAGCGAACCAAATTACACAGACTTCCAGAAATATACACGGGAACGTCTAAAAGCGGGGAATATGCGCAAACAAAACAGTGACCGAACACCTATACTCCTCATCGTGATGCCTCCACCTTTCAGTCGAGGTCAGGCGCTCGAGCATCCGTCCCAAAATGGGTCCGTTCGAGAATTTACGATTTCCGCCCGTTTCCGCCTCAGGTCCTCCCATCCACCGCTGTCGGCACCGCTTTCTGCTTTGGCGCCGGAATGTTTCATTTAGCTGCGTCTTCCTTCGGTTCTTCGTACTTTCTTCTTCATTCATCTTCACCTGTACACCCTGCTCCCCCGTCACTTTCCTCCTCTCCTTTTTCAGCTTTGGCATAAACATGAAGCGAAATTAAAAAAAAAAGATACAGAACCTTTAAAAAGACACTATATCGCTGTCAAAAGGTCCGATAGCCGCTAAGCGGGACCTCCACGTTTCTGATTTCCAAAGCCTCTCGGACCGGCGAAGTCGCCGAATACAAGGCCAACTCGCTCCCGGGAGGCGAGCCGGGCACCAACACAACAGGGACCGAAAATTTACGCGTCCAAACCGACGCCCACTCGTAAAGATGCTGGGACCCTTCCTCGACTCGGGGGAGAGCCTCACCGTGAACGTCAGGAAATCCGCCAACCTCCTCCTCCTCTGCTTTTCTTTGCTCGTGTATACGACCTGCACCAATCTCTCCCACCTCCACTTATTTCTTTGTCGCACCGCGGAAACTATAATACGAAGACATTCGAAAGGACGCGCGCGCGGTCTCGGGCGATATTCTTGAGACCGTGTACGTTGCATCTAACGGAGTTCGAGTTTTTTTCTAGATGAGTGGGCTGGCTCGATGATAACATTAATAACGCCCTGGCCGGCTTGAAGTTGCGGAAGCGTGCTTGCTTGCCCTTTTCCCACCGTTCAAGCTCGTTGGAGACGTCGGCACAAATTCGGAAATGGAATGCAAAACAGGAAGAAAAGAAGAAAGAGACAGAGAGAGAGCAAAGACCGATTGAAAGCATCAAGGTTGTGCGTCGAATTTACGAGCAATCATTTGACGCGCCCGCAGAAACCTCAGTCCCCGCCCAACACTCGCCGCCTCCGTGACTTTTAAGAAAGCTTTACTGACGGGGAACTGAGTGCGTGCATGGAAGATGTGTCGTCAAAGACGAGCTCCGAAGGAAACCGGAGACATAAATAGGCATAAGAAAAGGTCATTACCTATATCGACAATTTACGAGGAACGCTTACGGTTCAGCAGAAAAATCGGGAAACCTTTGCATGGGAATACATTCTAAACGCCGCGCTGGGGCCTTCGATATTTAAAGTGGCAAGCCTTTTTTTTTTATTTGTTTTCCTTTCTGATCGAACGAACTCGCATAACTGGAAAGCACGCTATTGCTGCGTGGGCAAGCGTTACAAACTAAACGTATAGCCTTGCGTATAAGATAGGAACGATGGGGATATAGTGGATATACTAGGACGTCAAGGAGACGTGTGTATAAGACAGGAACGGTAGAGATATAGTATATATATATATATATATATATATATATATATATATATATATATATATATATATATATATATATATATATATATATATATATATATATATATATATATATATACTCGACGTCAAGGAGACGTGGATTTTCGGCTTGCTGGAAGACGTTAAGGACCGTTAAGGACATCAAGCAAACCGGTCAGCTGCCTACAGTACAGCGTTCATGTTAAGTTGGCATCAAACACGTAACTCGTCGACGTCGTAGACTCAATTCTTCACTCTGACCGGAGCGCATTCATGCTGATGCGAAGCAGCCGACACAGCGAGGCTGCGCCGAAGGCGAGAAGGAAGACGTTGTGGCGCCAATTGCTAAGCGGCCCGCCATTACTGGTCATATTTGGTCTACGTGTAAATATGTCATGCAAGTGTACTTGTAGGTAGCATATAGGTAAAATTATGCATCTCTATACACTCTGCCTAGTTGAGTGTTTCCTCCGACAACGACATAGCCGCGGGAATCAAATTGCGTCCTCGTTTGACGCACTGACAGCTCTGCGTTATCTCGCTCATATTAAACATTGTCGCTGCCTGACTAAATACCGCGGGCAGAGTAAAAGCGCCGCAAGCGTTAAAAAGTTGTTTATGAGTTGGTCAAAATAGAGTATCTTCAAGCCAGACATTTTTTTTTTTTTCTTCGATGAGGTCCATTGGCCAGATGTATATATACTGTATATGTATACTCCACTGCGATTCACGAGATATAATGTGAAAGGAGGCGGCAGTGAGGCAGGCAGTCCGAGTGACAGAATTAAGCACGGGGGTGTTCATGCCCATTAAATTGTTGAACCCAATAATTTTATTGTGACAACCATGCAGATAAAGCCAAAAGGACAATGCAAATCGACACTCCACTGTGCTTGGTCTAGAAGTGAGAACGAAATAAAGCCGGGTAACTACGGATCTGAATGATTTATCGCCTCCAGCAAACGTGTCACGTAGCACATCCACAGAAAACCTTGGAGGGTGAACTCGAGGCGGTTTACTTTGTCTTCCGTGCTTGAGGTAAAGCTGTACCGGAAGGGTCCAAAAAAGAGTGACATATAGCCATAGATTGAGAAGCATAACATCAGTCTAAGAGCGTATACATTAATCAAAGGTAGGTCTATTCAGCATAGAGAGCAAGCTGGTGAGCACCGCCATATACCGTATGACCGCCACTGCTTTCCTTTCGCGAGGCTTGTGTGGGCCCGAACAAGAACTTCTCGTGGGCACCGCACAGAGGCTCACACAGGTGCACATAGCGTGAACGATTTTGTTGACTTAGGCCTCGAATATGTTCAGAACTGAGGTGCGTCAAGCACGATGCCTGCATTAGGCTATAGCTGAAAGAAGCACGTTATGTTTCTAACAAAGCTTTAAGTGCAACGAGTGCCTGTGCATATAAATCACGTGCTCTTGGAGACCCAAATGTGAGAGCCATTCCGGCGCTTTATGCCTCAGATACTCGCAAAATCAAGCTACTCTGCTCCCTCACTTTCGAAATTCAATATACCTGTACGACTCGTGCGCGAAAATGTATTGTGGTAAGTACTAGCTCTTTATGTGACCTCTGGAAGGAGCCGCCATTCTGCGGCGGCTTATGATTATATTGTCGCGATGCAGGAACAGCACAAATCAGCAGCAGGAATCACGAACACAGAGCTGGTCCCTTTAATCGAAAAGAACACTGAGTGATCACGCAGGGATCTCGTCGTCTTCTTCTAAGTCCCCGTGATCTTCTTCTTCTTTTGTGCGTGGAGATTGGATGTGGCATTTGCCTCCCTCCATGGAGACAGCATCGTCCCGATGCTCGACTGCAATACGCCGCAGAAGATCACGGGGACGTAGAAGAAGAAGACGAGATCCCTGCGTGATCACTCAGTGTTCTTTTCGATTAAAGGGACCAGCTCTGTGTTCGTGATTCCTGCTGCTGATTTGTGCTGTTCCTGCAAAAGTTCGTCAGAAGAATATCGGCTTGACCATGCACCACACTGATGAGACTTCTGGCTACAGCAACACCTCGAGTGAGCAGAAGTGCAGGGACTTGCTCAGCGACGCCGTCTCCATTATGCTGCGTGGTGCACCTGACGGGGACGAGGCGACAAGATAACGGTGGCACGGTCACGTCCTCAAGGAGGCACAAGGGCTTTCGCTGTAGTTGTGCAGTTTCATCCTTCGAAAATGTCAGCAGACCTTCTGGTATATTGATGATTGCACCGTATTCGCGCAGGAAATCCATACCCAAGATGGCCTGTTTGCAACACTCGGGAAGAATAACAAAAGTTGCGACGTATGACGATTCCTCTATGCCGATCCTTGCTGTGCACTTTCCAATGGGTGTCAGTAGCCGGCCACCAGCTCCCCTAATCTGCGGCCCCGTCCACTCTGTTCTAACTTTCCTTAGTTTATGCGCCAAACTCTCACTCATAATTGAGAAGTCCGCACCAGTGTCTACCAGAGCCGTCACTTCGTAACCGTCGACTGTAACTCGTATTTCGGCGCTTACAATTTCGGCGCTCGTCAAATCGTCGGACTTTGTCGGCTCTTCCTTCATTCGCAATGGGAGATTTTCAGATTTTCGACGAGTGGCAACCTCCCCCCCAAAGGTCGCTGCTTTTAGTTTCCCCGGCGGGGGCTGGGAGATCGCCCTCTGGCAACGTCAGCGGCACTTCGTCGAGTTAGCGGAGAAGAAGAACGTCCAGGAGAGGGGGAGCGCGGCCTGAAAACAGGGGAATCGTCGCGCCAGCTTGACACATTCGCGTCGACGTTGGGTCGGCTGTTCGAACGACGAGGAGCAGCGGATGGAAATCCTTGCCCTGCGACTCGATAAGGGCAATGGCGACAAACGTGGCCTGCTTCTCCACAATGGAAGCACAGGGGCCTGTAGTCCGGAGTGCGCCAAATGTCAGTTTTTCGGAGCGGTGGTCGCGTTGGAGCTCCCCTGTAGTACCAAGGTACTGTCGGCGGTTGCTGCTGGTAATACTGCGGTGTCGGCGCAATAGGCGGCGGCTGCTGCTGGTAACACTGCGGTGTCGGCGCAATAGGCGGCGGTTGCTGCTGGTAGTACTGCAGTGTCGGCGCAATAGGCGGCGGTCGACAGACAATTTCTGCGTAGCTGGGATTACGCGTTTCGATGGGTTGTTCGGGAGGTGAAAGCGCTTGCCTTACCTCCTGGCGCACAACTTCGGAGACGGACGCTACCGTGCGTTCACTCGGTGTAGCGAGGAGCTTCTTCACCTCTTCACGGGCTATGTCTCGTATGAGCTGGCGCAAACCCTCGTCAGTTGCTGGAACCGCCGGCACGGCTGCGGCGCTGGTTGATACACTGCTGTTGACACGGTCATACTGACGGTACCGTAGCTGTAGTGCACGTTCAATGGCCGTCGACTCCTTCAAAAATTCGTCAACATTTGTTGGCGGGTTTCGCACAAGACCGGCAAACAGCTGCTCCTTCACACCGCGCATGAGGTGACCCAGCTTCTTCCCCTCGGACATATCCGGGTCTGCTCGACGAAATAGACGGGTCATGTCCTCAACAAACATGGCCACTGTTTCGTTGGGCTTCTGAACGCGAGATTCGAGTAGTCGTTGAGCTTGCTCTCGCCTTTCGCTGCTTCCGAACGTGTCTAGAAACTTCCGGGTGAATTCTTCCCAAGATGACCAGTTTCCCTCACGGTTTGTGAACCACGTTCGGGCGCCGTCCAGAAGAGAGAAGTACACGTGAGCCAACTTTTGACCGGCGTTGGCGCTCCAGCCATTCACACTGGCCACGCGCTCGAACTCCTCGAGCCAGTCCTCGGCGTCTTCATAGGCGTTGCCGTGAAAGGGCGGAGGCGATCGAGGATTCGAAACAGTCACCTGTGTCGGGCCTGGGTTTGCCATGGCTTGAGTACTCCTGTCGGACACAGTTGCAACCTCTGGTAGCGGACCGCACTCTGGGCTCAGGCCTAACAGGCGGCGGCTGGCGCGGTGAACTGGCGTTTCAACACGCGGAACTCGCTCTGGACTGGATACGGTGCTGCGAAGAGGTGTTCCGAACATTTACCCAGCACCTCCACCAGTGTCGCGATGCAGGAACAGCACAAATCAGCAGCAGGAATCACGAACACAGAGCTGGTCCCTTTAATCGAAAAGAACACTGAGTGATCTTTCTTTTCTTTTCTCCTTGTTATTTGGCTCTTGCCCACTACGGGGGATTGGCCATGAAGCCGGCGGTTAATATAAAAAAGGAAAAAAAAAAGTGAGCTAAAACAAAGGAAGAGTAAGGAATCGGTAATGTAAGGAAGAATGAAATGTTAGAGTGATAGACTATTTATAATACTAATGAACCATAATAAATAATTTGAGGTTTAATAAACTAGTGGCGGCAATTTCGAGGTACGAAGTTTTGGTTGGAAAGATGATTAGCAACGAATTCTTCTTGTGTCACGAAGGAAATTGCACATGGCTAAGCAGACGTTCCTGTTGCTGTAACCTAGTGAGGACGCTCCAAAGGAAAGAATGTTCTGAGAATTCAGGGGAATGTTTAAATTCCTGAATAAAATTTCGAAATGCCTTTTCCTCTGACTACTATAGCGCTGACAGGTAATTAAGAAGTGATCAATGTTTTCAGGCTCTCGACAATAACAGCATAGCGGAGATGGCACCAGACCAGACCTGTGTAAATAAAAGTTCAATGGAGGGATACGACAGCGAAATTTTGTTATTGCCACTTCCAGTTTACGAGAGGGGCACCACTTATTATTCCAAACAAAAGAAAGATGCCCATATTCTTCAATAGGTAACTTCATTTTTAAAGAATCTTGAAGTAAGGAGTACTTACGGTATCTAGACAAAGTAACAAAGGCAGTAGTAGGCACCACGTGCATTACCGGCCCATCTAGGGACCACCGCGCGAGAACATCAGCCATCTCGTTTATAAATATGCCACGATGGCCTGGCACCCACACCAATCGTATTTCACGCAAGTGGGGAGGAATTAATGAAGTGAATGCGTTTAGAGCAGAACACTTGGAAGGAGAAGCTGAAGCGAGTGATGTGCATACCGAAAGCGAATCAGTCACTATAACAACTGCCGAATTTTGTGCAGGAAGTTTGAGAATGGCTAAAAGAATGGCTAAGAGCTCTGCTTCGAATATGGGTGTATAATCCGGGAGACGCATGGTATATGACCAAGACAAAGTCTCTGAAAAAATTCCCACTCCCGCTTTCTCCTCACGCATGGATGCATCCGTCGCAATTACGTTATCAATTCCCAATTGACATAAATGATCTTCTAATAAGCCTATTAAGTATCTGGAAGGTAAGAATTTGGCATTAGAAGGGAATATCATATCCAATTCAATTTTAGCATTGGCCAATGGTTTATCCGTTGAGACGATATCGCGAATGTTAATATCTAAAGCCTCTAGTTGATTCTGCACAAACAAAACTTGAGGTTTGTATATGCGAGACCAAGGCTCATCAAAAAATGTTAGCGCTTCAGTACAGAACACGAAGTGTGATCGCCTCTGTGAAGACGCATAAATTTGTAAATATGTTTTGACAGTGAGGATACGGAATCTGCAAACTAACGTGGGTATTCGGGCTTCTTGGTACAGAACATGATTTGCAGTAAATTTTGGCACCTTGAGACAACTCCGAAGAGCCTCTCGCTCTAAAAGAACCAAAGGATTAATCTTGTATGCCGGACCACCAGAGTATAAAATACAACCAAATTCTAGAATCGGACGAACATACATACGGTATATCATAAGAAGAGTGTCTCTGCGTAACCCAGAGGGGTGCTGGCCAAGTCTGCGTATCATTCCAACAGCGCGAGTAGCCTTACATTTAATGTGCTCAATGTGGTCGCGCCAACTCAGTTTATGATCGTAAAACACACCTAAATACTTCACGCACTCTGCTTGGGGAATTATTTCCTGGCGATACTGAAGAGAAATGCTTACTGGATCATTCAAAGGAAAAACAATAACAGAACTTTTACTAACATTTAAAGTCATGCTAATTTCATTAAACCATAACTCTAGTCTTCCTAAATAAGCTTGTAAGATTGTATGCAGTGAGTGAATATCACCAGCAGAAGCAAAGAACGCAATGTCGTCTGCATAAACATACACTTGAATGTTATTGTGCAACGGTACTGAGCTTAACAGAACGTTAAATAATACAGGAGATAAAACAGAACCTTGAGGGACTCCTCTGGACTGATTATATTTCGGTGAGGCTAATCCACGCTGGGAACAATAAAACTTTCTATCCTTAAAAAACTCATACAACCAGTTAATAATATAGCGCGGGAAATTCAAGCTTTTTAATGAATTGAGAAGGATGACATGCTCTACACTGTCGTATGCCTTAGCTAAATCTAGAGTTACTAGTGCTGCATATTGTCGCCTGTGACGAGCAAGCTTAATTCGTCCCTCTAAATCTACATGTGCATACCATATAGAATACCCAGGTCTAAAGCCAATTTGACATGGGCTCAATATTGAGTGGTCTGCCAAAAATTTCATGATTCTAATGTAGAGCACTCTTTCAATTAATTTTACAACATGCGAAGTTAGTGCGATAGGTCTAACATTATCAATATGCATACCTACTCCTCGTTTTTTAAGCAGCGGGATAATTTTCGCAAGTCTCCAATCTGGAGGAATCCAACCTTTTTCGAGTGAGTAGTTGACGAGATTTAGGAGGTCCTGAGGAGACACATCAAACAAAATTTTTAGCATGCCTGTCGTAATGCCGTCTGGACCTGGAGCCGAATTGGGGAGCGACTGAACTGCGCGCGCAAGTTCTTCTATAGACACCTTCACAAAATCGTCTACACATACAGGTTTGCGGAATACTGTTTGTATTTGAGTGGTAAAGCGCCTTCCTAATCCCAATGCAATCTCATCTAATACAGCAGACAGTTCTTTTGGAGCTAAAACAACTGATTCTATGGTTACGGGTGCAGAAATAGCCTTACGAAATCGAAGAAATCTGAAAAGAGCTTTCTTGTTTCCACTTTGTGAGAGAAAGCTATATCGGTTTTCGTCATGAGTAGCTTTCGCTATGGAAACAGTTCTTTTAAACATGGCTGAGGCATACTTGTAGTTACTCCAATTAGTAGGGCACTGGTTAAGAAGGAGTTTTTTCCATGCAGCTTTTCTGCGCCTGTATTCTCGTTCGCAATCAGAGTCCCACCAGGCACTTATAGGCTTACTTTTCGCCGAGGATACAGTGAACTGTGCTTTTCTCATAGAGCACTTTAGAACACCACAAAGACTCATCGCTTTAATGTCATTTCCAGAACTGGTCAGTGAAGATAAGCTTGAATGTAGACTTTTTTTAAATTTTGAGTAGTCAACAAAAGTCACTGTCTGAGTATCTAAAGAAATCACTGGATTATTAACTTCCATCAATATTGGGCGGTGATCACTATTCGTTGCAGTATCAACAACAGCCCAAGAAGATATGCGCAAGCTTGAGCTGGCGAATGTTAAATCCAAAACTGATCTTGTGTTGCATCGTACAAAAGTGGCTACTTTAGAGTTAAGACATATATAATTGTTCGTACACATCCAATTCCACAACAATTTACCCGACGAATCAGTGCGGTAACCCCAACAAACATGATGCGAATTAAAGTCACCTGCAAAGAGAGAGTTTGCTCTACAGAAGCTCTGAACGATGTCCAGAGTACCTTGCTCTTGTACGCCAGATGGAAAGTAGCTGTTGACAATGCTGAGAGGAGCACAACCTGGGAGAGCTAGTTCAAGTACTAAAATTTCGTGATCACTTGATATTGCCTGATAAACCAGTTTCGCTCTATGACAAAATTTTGTTGATATAAAAGATGCCAATCCTCCACCTCGTGTATTCCTGTCCAAACGAAAACATTTATAGTTTGGTAATTGAAAATTTTGACCCGATGCTAACCAAGTCTCTTGCAATAAAACGATGTCGGGAGACTGTTGAGATATAAGGTAAAGTAAATCGGTGGTTGCAGAAAGTATAGATCGGCAGTTCCACTGAAGAACCCTAAGGAGCCCTATTTTGCTGACAAGCGAGCAGCCGCAACTGCTTGATCCAAAATACTATCTTTTAAAAAATCAGTTCTGGTCAAGGGCTCTTTTACACATTTTTTGGTTTTAGCATTAGAGGAATTCAGATGTTTGTTAGTAGGTGATCTGGTGCGTTTAAGAATTCGAGCGTCCATGTCTACATCCTGAATATCTTGTAAACCTGAATCAGACAAGCAATCTTGACCAGTGTTTTGAGAATTAGAAGGCCGTAACTCATTATTGCTAGGAGCGTCTGATTGGGACCCAGATGAAGAATTATATAAGCTAAAAGGATTCTGAAAGCTCTTAGCGAACTGCTCCGAAATGCCAGCCAACTGCGAGGATATGACTTGGGCCAATGTCTCCGAGACAGTCAGAAGAAGTTTTTCGAGAGATTTTTCCACTGCTTTTTCGACAATGGTCGAAATGGACTGAGCAACTGATGCATCCATAGCGAGAGGCGAACGGGCTGTAATTCCGGCATATCCATGCATCCTGCTCTGAACTTCAGTTAGGGCGTCTCGGCGCGAACAACGCCTTCTCTCAATGATTTCAATAACCTGCAGTTCTTTAGACCGAGCAGGACAATCGGTGTGATCAGCTGAGCAACTGGCTTGGCATAGGCAACAGGACTGATTATCAGACTTACAAACCTCAGCACTATGATCAGCTCCACAGACACGGCACCGAACATTAGATCGACAACCGTTTGCGCTATGTCCATACCGCCAGCATTTGCCACACTGTAGAGGGCGTGGGGCAAGGGGTTCTACCTTGTAGATTAGCGGCCATGCTTTAATCTCCGAGGGACGAGATGTGCCTGCAAATGTGGCAATAATTGTCTCGGTTGGGATTTTGACATTATTAACTTGCCTGTTACAGCGGTACACAGACACAACTCCTGCTTCAGCGAAAATCTCCAAGACTTCCGCCGGACTTAGGCTGACATCTACACCTCGAACTAGGCCTTTACAACAAGCAAGGTGGGGAGGGATGAAGCAGCTCACCGGATGAGTGGCAAAGGAAGTACATTTTAGAAGGTCTCGGATACAGGCCTGGTCTGGTGAGCAGCAGAGAATCCCGCCGCGTCCAAACTGACGAACTTCGGTTATCTGAAGAAAGTGTGGGGTAACCGTGCGAAGCTCTGACTGAATGGCCTTAGGGTTCTTCATACGAATGGCCCCACCATCCGTCGGCACCAAAGCAACAGGAACGCTGCTGATTCCACTGCGCAGAAATAGCTCCAAGGGTACATCCTGAGAGGGAATAGAAGCAGACCAGAGGGCAGCCCTCTGGCCTGGAGATGAGACAGACATCTAAAGAAGGTAAAAGTTTCACTTGAATGCGCAGATAACCTAACACGTTAAATAAATAAGACAAAATAAAAAGTAACCGCCGGCAACAAAGCAAAAGCCCCGAGAGAGACTTCACCAAAGCAAGAAGGCCGGGAGAGGCGTTCGAAGCTTGCCACGCAGACGCTAGCTGCTACCTGCTTCGGGCCGCACGTGATCACGAGCTTCTCACGCAGGGATCTCGTCTTCTTCTTCTAAGTCCCCGTGATCTTCTTCTTCTTTTGTGCGTGGAGATTGGATGTGGCAATATGAAGGGGACGGTCATCACGAATGATCTTTGTTCCAGGATAACGCTGATTAGGAATAAACCCATTTTCCTCGCTTTTTACAGTTCTAATGAGGCTATAATTGCTCGATAAAATTAAAATATTATCGTTTTTTGTCTACGCCTGCTCTCCATTCATCCGTGTCTATACGGAACGTTTCCCAAGGTTGACAATGCCGAGCGAAAGGAGAAATCGGGTCACCACGAGGAAGATAACGCGAGAATTGACTGAAAGAGAAAAACAGACGATCGGGACATCACATATTTTTTTTTTCTAGAATAACACAGAGCAGAGAAGAACTGCGCTAAGCTATGGATGTGAGACAAAATATGAGAGACGGAAAGAAAATAGAAACAGTAAACGAAAGGCCAACAACTGGCAGAGCAGCGGGGACGCCATAGGAGCTCCGTCAACGGGCCACATTTAGGCAGGCGGGCCCACGCCGCGAGGCACTTTTTCTTTCCGCTTCGAGGGATTTAATCTGCGAGGACATCGCCATCCATCTTGATCCCCGACCAAAGTAAACTGCGCGCGCCCCGGCGCCATTCACGAACTGCGTCGGAGGCCTTCTTCGTCACACGGACGTCTTCTCTGGGAAGGACACGGCGCGGCCAAAGACGATGCAGATGGCGCCTTTGCCGCGAAATAAAAAAAAGGGGGGAGGGGAAGAAAGCCATAGGCAAAAGAAAGAAGGGGACAACTCGCGGGCAACAGCTCCGAGATGCCGCGCGCAGGGCAATGCGTTCATCCAGCACCTCAGTTGGCCCGCGCTGCGCATACATTAACGGGACCCCGCCGACACCTCGCTCTTGCCACGAGGGCGTAAGCCGCTTAGTCACGCGCTAGCGTGCAAAGATGCTGCAAAGTCAGGTCGCTCGCATCGTTCGGCACCTTTCCTTCTCGTCCGCTTCGTCCCTCTCCTTTCTTCCGCCACGCATTCAGGATGGCCGAAAAGAAAGCCGATGCTGTCGCAAGAGTAACGGGACGAAACGGTGGAGGACAAGAGTTCTCTGTCGAATACGGCTCTCTATGTGTGTGTGTGTATGAAACTCCATGTGTGAAACTCAACGGAAAGAAGAAGGCGCGAGAAGATGATGCGACCACCACGGCTTTCTCCGTTGCTTCGCGCCTTTTTTGTCCGCTTTCTGCTATGCAGTTTCCCTTATCTGTTCCTTCGGCCTTTCCCTCTGTCGTCTTCGTCCAAAGAAGAAGCGACCCTCCACGGTCTATGATCGTCGTCGTCGACGACGACGATGTGTCAAAGATGCGATATCTCTCGCGCACGTCCAAACACCGCGACAGGCGTGAAAGCGTCGTGGCCTCGCAGGTCAACCTTCCCCGACTCTTCGACTGTTTAGCCTCTTTTCGTTGAAAGGGATCGGGAAGAGGAAGAAATAGGTCATCGTTGTCGCTTCCTAACGTCCCCGCATGGCTGGCGACAACCTTTTAATCGCTGCAAAGTGTTTGCTCCACTATGCGAGCCTTGAGGAAATAGACTAAACAAACAAGAACGGCGCCAATGTTGGATGAGGCCAAAGAAAGCGACAGCGTTGTACCTTACCAAGAAGAAAAAGAAACGAGAGAGAGAGAGAGAGTACCAAGTTTTTGAACGAGAAGTCAAAAGATTCCGGCTCAGTTTACAGTACTGAGATTCAGCGGGTTTTACGCTACGTAGGTTGGCCTCAGTTTTATTTACCTTGTGCTCCGCCACATTTTCTATTTAATCCAGCGGTTCCGTCCAATGTCCTTTCACTGGGGGATATTTATACCTTTATCATTCGGCGTGGGAATGCCGTAAAGCACCCGTGCGCGAAGTCACTCTTTCCAGCACAGAACTGGACGACCAGCGAAGTATGGTGTGCTATAGTTATACGCTAGTTCTAGAATATTCGAGTTCTCTACGCAGCGAACGCAGCTTGAACGAGCCGGCCAAACCGCAGAGCAAATGAGGCACCGGACTGAGGACGCCATCTTCTGGAACTGTATGACCAAAAATAACGGTTTTCCTCCTCCTCCACCGCTGCCGTTTACATTTCCAAGTTACATGCATTGATGACGAACAGATCGCTAAAAACAATGTAAAACAAGGAATGTCGCTGGAGTCAACGTTTCGACAAGTGGACTTGTCTTCGTCAGGAGGCGAAGGACAAGTCCACCTGTCGAAACTCTGGCTGCAGCGACATTCCCTGTTCTACATCGTTTTTAGCGACCTATTCATCGATTCAAGCCTCCATCTTCCCCTGAGCTTCTCTTCTAGTTTGGATGCATTGATGAGCAACATTTAAAGTGTTGCAAATAGAAAATGAGAAATACGCACAACGTGTACTCACAGAGAAGCGGTTACGTTTCTATCCCTATTTATGCTTGCCAGGCTGTACTGTGAAGCTGCATGTTTCCTTCATGGCTTGAAGTTTTCAATTCAGAATGGTGCACAAGAAATACGTCAGCCGAGACATCACGTATGCGCGGCGTATACGGAATATGTATAGGCATGGCCGCCTACATACTGTACATAGAAGATCATGGTATAGGAACGTGCATGGGGACAGTTTATCCCGCTGGCGCGAGTGTTTGTCTTGATAGGCACTGCGCACTGGCCGACTTTGCGAGAAATGCGAAAATTGAGTTTGCAGTGCAATGATGGTTTGTGAAAACAATGGTTAAAGGCCCATATGACACCATAAATGCAAGAAAAAAAAATCAACCCTAAAGGGGTCGCTAAATATATGTAGTTTTTCTTTTTGTCTCGCTTCCAGAACGTCGTTGACGTCCTGATGACGCACATTGCAAGTAGCTTTGAAAGCACTGTGCGAAAGGTCTTTCACACTTCATGTCACTGGAGTTGTCAGTACGTGGCATCAAAACACTCAGAAACGCTGGACAGGTTCTAGTGGAGTGGCGAACGACATAAAATTACATGACGAATAATTTCAGTATAAACACTGTCGGGATGACTGTCGAGACTAAGCACGCCAGTTTCGTGACATTGTCACAAAGCATTTATATACACTCTCCCATGAACCTCCTCCGCCACCACCCTCGCCAAAAAAAAAAAAAAGGAAGAAAATATTGTTCCAGCTAATCAATAACATCGCCTCCACACCTCCTCCCCTTGCGCTCCTGCAACATAAATGGTGACAGCGCCCCGCCACCCTCCAAATCGAAATCCTGGGTAAACCCCCGATTGTCACGTCGAAGACGCACCATATATGAGAGACCATACAAAATATCGATGATGATGGTGGTGGTGATGGCGGTTCGGTTAAGCAAAGGACGCTAATTTCTGCAGCCCATGTCGGGAGCATGGCTAAAGCATCCGTGGTGGTAAGGGAAAGGGAATGAAAGAGATAGGAAGGAGAGAAAAGCCGTAGTGGAGGGCTCCGGAAATCTTGACCACCTGGGGTTCTTTAACGTGCACTGACAAAGCACACGACACGGGCCTCTGGCATTTTCGCCTCCATCGAAAATGCGACCGCCGCGGCCGGGATTAAAAATATGGGAGGCTATGGAGAGACGTGCCGCAGCTGAGCTCCTCTCAGCGCTTGCCTCTGGAGAAGACACTGGAGCACCGTACATTGGAGTATCCGCTGTGTTGCAGTCTCACACTACATTAATAGCGAGCCACAGTGGCGGCCACACTATAGGTCCCTAGACCTAAGCCACACTACGCCGCTAGGGATCTGTTATCCGGTGGCAACGCAGAAAGGATTTCGATCCGTTCTATGCCCGACACCGCAGACAGGTTTTTAATGCGCTACTGCACCACCTTGAGGACACCGGAGTGGGGAGCTGTAGGGATGAGACCATCCAGAATTTTCTGGTAAAATAAACTTTTAGATTGATTGATCGATTGATTGTGGTTTGGTTAAGGAAACGACGCTATTTTCTGCAGCCCTTGCCGGAGCACGGCTCAGCGTCTGTGGGGGGGGGGGGGGGGGGGGTAGGGAAAAGGGACCGAGAGACAGAAAGGAGAGAAAAGCCGTAGTGGAGGGCTCCGGAAATCTTGACCACCTGGGGTTCTTTAACGTGCACTGACAACGCACAGTACACGGGCCTCTGGCATTTTTCGAACCCGCGTTTTTTGGGTTAGCAGCCAGTTCTGGGGGCCTGTTGTTCCTCACGCGCAGAAGGGATGCTGCTATTTTCTGAACCCTTGTCGGGAACACCGCCAGGAGCCGAGGGCTTTTTCGAAAGAACTGGGGGCCAGCTTATGGGAAGTCTGATATCTAAAGCTCAAAATGGGGCTTGAGCACCCAAAGAGGCGTTGCGTGCTTTCAGATGGTGGTCGGTGCATTTGACATAACTAAAAAGTCACTTATATAAGGATGTTTCTGGAATGGGTCGTCTTCTTGGGGGTATACATTTAAAAAAGAGCCAGGTCTGCGCGGAACCGCAGGACAGTGACAGCGTAAGCTGGAGAAGCTACTTTCTTAGAGGACACATTAAACGCTTGAGGAAACTAGTGCAAGTAGAAGTGGTAGGTATCTCCTGCGCCATAACTTATCATTTTGCCACGTGCCTTCCCGCCTCTTTGCCCACCGTTTCGTTCGCCCGCCCGGGGGTGTAGTGGTTGTGTGCACGGCTGCCACCCAAAAAACGCGAGTGCGATCCCGGCCGCGGCGATCGCATTTTCGATGGAGGCGAAACTGCCAGAGTGCCCTGTCCTGTGCGTAATGTCCGGAGCCCTCCACTGCGGCTTTTCTTTCAGCCCCTTTCTCCCTAGCCCCACGGACGCTTAGCCGTGCTCGCGGCATGGGCTGCAGAAATTAGCGTGATTTCCTTAACCGAACCATGATCCGTTCGCTTCTCCACAGGCGCTGAGCCTTGCTCCCTTCGAGAGTTTCAGAGAGAGAGAGAGAGAGAGAGAGCTCTGTATTGAAAGGCAGAGAATTTAGCCGGCGTTGAAATATTGCTGACATGCTACTCTGCGTGGAGAGTTTCAGAAGTTACGCCTATTCCCCTTCCTTGCCATTTCCTGTACGGTTAGATGATAGGTACGTGCGTTTGGCCGTGCCGAAAAGTTCGTCTCTTCTCTTCATCAGCCCCTCTCCGTTCTCTGATGGCCCTATCAACGATATTGATTCAACAAGCGAGCACAAAGTTATACATTTGTTTTTGCTCTGTCAAATGTAACTGGCACGAGTGTGCACCGCGAGAGCCCGCCGTCATCTGTTGCATGGTCTCAATTTCTCCAGGTGACAACGCGTTCGTTTCCAATAGATTTGTAAGCTTCGTAGTAAGCTATACTGTTTAGCGCGCGCATATCTTGAAACTCGAAAATGCTTTCGGAGACGCAGTAAAGAGCTGTATCGTAAAGTGACCACAGTTACTCACGTGCACGCTGATACAATGTCGATGCACAACTCGAATAGACTTGTTCACTTTCGGGCATTCATTCCTCCTTCAATTCGTGCCTGTTAGCAGCAGTGCGGATCGATTGTTCATCTGACTATCGTCAGAAAAAAATTCACAAATGAACTTACGAAAATTCTCTGTACACTTCTTGTCACTTGCTGGGTGTCTGATGACGGGGCTGGCAAGCGTCGCCTGAGATTGGCAAGCGTCGCTTGAGTGTTTTCTGAGATTTCGCAGCGACGTTACATTTTAATTCGTTTCCGGGCAGGAAACAACCAAAAACAAAGGAGCTCCGGCACAGTGAGACGTCCACTTGACCAATACTAGAGCATAAACTTCAATCTTCGAGCCACAGCGATCTGTTTGGTAACACTGCGCCATCTATGAATAGTTGTTGTACTGTGCTGTGACCTCTGAAATGAACGCAGCGCCACAACGTGTTTTACATCTCAGAGGACAGGTTGTTTTGAAGTTACTTTAGCTGCAGTCTTCGTGGTGGCAGCACAATGTTTTTTTTTTTTTTTTGTTCGTTGCGTTCCTGCGGCTTCAGCCGCCGTAGTGGTCGTAGAGCGTAGTAGCGGTGGTCGTTCAGTGAACTGTGCTCGCGATGTTTACTACGGGTAGCGCGGCGGAAACGTTTTGAACGTCGCCTGTGAATTTATCGCCGTCACATGTCTGATACCGGGAACCAGTTAGCTGTAGGTATGCCACTCTTCAAGAAGTCCAAGGAGTCCGACGATTTTCGGACCAAGTTGCAGCGAAAGCTCTACCTCGCCCAGGAGAGTCCGGACAACACTTTCGATTTATCTGAGTGCGCTCTCAGTGACGTGCCGTCCGGCGTGTTTTCCAAGTGTCGCGTGTTTCGCAAGACGACCTTGATACTGCGCAACAACAAACTGACCTCGATTAGCGGAGGAGGTTCATTGAAAGACCTCTGCGACACCAAAGTGCTCGACTTGGAAAGCAACCTCTTGGCAAAGTTACCCGACGAGTTTGGTTTCCTTCGCAACCTAGTTGTGCTCAACTTGAAGGGCAACGCCCTGAAAAAATTGCCTGGAAGCTTTGCGAACTTGACGAGTTTGCAGTCGCTGAATTTGAGTAACAACAAGTTGAAAGACTTTCCGCCGCCGATCCTACGACTGCGAAGACTTCGGCACTTGGACATAACGCAAAATGCCATCACGAAACTGCCGAACAACTTCTTCGAACTGCGCTCGCTGCGTTCTTTCGCTCTGGACAGCTACAACTTCACATTTCCCGAACCCGAAGTATGCGCGCAGCCGCTGGAATCTCTCATGCTCCATTTGTGCAATCTAGCAGGTCTCGAATACGTCCCGCCGGTTGACGAACCGGACACAAACGACTGCGGAGGCGAGGCCGCAGCTAACGGGGCGTTGATCGGGGTTGACCTGGAAGATCAGTACAAGCAGTTTGAAGAGCGGAGAGAGAGACGACGTCAGGAACTCCTACAAATGGAAGAGGAGCTGCGAGACAGCGCAATGAACCGCGCAGTTGTCTCGGAAGTAACGAGCAAACGCAGGCAAGAGCTACTGCTCGAGATAGCGCGCGAACAGGACACCTTGGAAGACGCCATCCTAGAGGTGCAAAGTAAGAAAGACATGGAGAAGCAAAAGCTTATGTCGTTGCTGCTCCACTTGGAACACCACTCAGCCGAGCTTATTCAGCAAATCTCCAACGATATGAGGCTGAAGAATTCTGAAGTGCTGGCACACGTTTTGGAGCAGGAGCGACTGGAAATGAAGGACCTCTTCGACATGCAACAGCAGGAAATAGACACTTGCCGTCGCAAGGAGGTCTTGCGTTCAATGGCTGAAATGCTCCACCAGGAAGAACAGCAACGCCTCTACAGACAATCTAGAGACAGCATTGTTAAAGGAATCCAGGAAGAGGAAGCAGCTTGTGACGAGTTGCTGAGAGGTGCTGTGTTCTCCAAGAGCAAGCAGCAGGACGAAACTATAAGACGCATCATTGACGAAGAGAGGTATCAAATGGAGGCATTCAAAGCACTGCAGTTGAGGCACGATTACATGCACTGCCACTTGGTACAGCAAATCAGGCTGGTTGAAAAAGAGTTGAAAAAACTTACAGACATTGAGCTAAAGAAACAGGATTTCAAAGTTATGTCAGGCCTCGAAGTCCTTTCGAAGCATCGTGTCGAGCTTGCTTTTCTTCTTTCACAGTTGCTCGACTGAAAAAGCAGCACGTGAGAAGCAACTGCAAGATCAGCTAAAGGTAATAGAAGCCCACAGAAGGCATGAGATGAATGATTTTTGGTTAATACAGTACCAAAGCTTCTGGACAGGAAGCCGCAGGACATATGTTACATGGATGAAAAGCTGGACCAACGAATTCGCGATGTCCTGCTTTTGGCCAACGCGTCACATTATGCTACACTATTTGCAAGCAAGGAGGTTGACTGGGACCACTTTGTCGAGCTGGAGTGGAAAGACTTTAGGAGTTTAGGCATTAACTCTGACACTGTGATACAGATGCTGTTGTCCGCAAGGGAGCAGTATCTCGATGAGCACCCACCTGTAAAACCAAGTGCACCTTCTCCAGACCAGTCACCTTCTGAAGAAAAATCTGCCGCCGATGATAACTTTTCAGTTTTGCAAGTGCCTGACCTAAGGCTTTGGTGTAGCTCCGAGTGTGTCATTTGCTTCGAGGTTACAAGGTTGCTTGTCTTTGTCCCGTGTGGCCATGTCTGCTGTTGCGAACAGTGCAGTGCAGGAGTGAACCAGTGTCCTCTGTGTAGAGCTGTCGTTGAGGGCAAACTGTCAGCTACATAACTGGTTGTATACAAATATGTGTTGTTTTCTTTCATTTTGCATATCAATGCTATACCTAGTCCTTGCTTCAAGCATGCGGTTGTGCAACTTTTTTGACATCGGCATATTTGCTATGATGATGACACATTTGATGTTTTTTGCTCCGAGGCTACCTCCTACAGTCAGAACAACTGCACATTTCATAAGGCGCGACTTTCTCCCATTGAATGACAAAGAATAAGGCACCGTTGGCTGGTACCTTTATTTTCTGCATAATTGGCAAACCTGAAGCTGTTGCGCAAGCATTTACAGTCGACGTGCTGTAATTCAATCTGTTAGGAACAACAGTTCCTTCTCTGTAGTTAGTTACAAAAAAAAAAAAGAAGAAAGGGACATCATAAGAAACAAAATTTAATTATAGGTGATCAATGGTATGCACATAAGGACAGTGTGTATTAATGACCAACTGCTGGTTGGTTTGCATTATGCCAAGGAGAGCATTATATACGGTATTCACATTCAACTACTTAGAGCTTGAAATGTGTGATTGAGATGGTGGCATCTTCCAAAGTACCATATGAAAACACGCAGAACAACTTTAATATCCAATTTGGATGCTCTTGGAGACAGGCCCCACAGCCATTTTCCTTCAGACAAGCTTGCCTCTGTAAGCTAGATGGTTTGAATTGCACGAGACAACTTTATCAACTTGAGCAATTTTTCAGTGCATTGAAGCTAAAGTGCTTGAATCACCTGACATCTTGAGCCTCAGTCGACTGTGTACACCAACCAATTTCTGACATAAAACAAAGGCCTGGCCACATTCTAGCACTTCTCTTGTACTGCAAACGAAGCAGCTTTGTCATTATGATGAGCATGTTAGCACGCCTGTATCTCACCTCTATTTGTGGCTGAAGCTGTAGCATTGCGTGGTGTAATTAGAAACGAACAAAACTGTGTCATCTATAAGTGCCACTCCTGTCACACAACTGCTTTAACTGCTCATTGGAGCCAATTTCTGCTGAGATTTTGAGCCCTATAGATTCGTGTCACTGCCACGTAGTATGCGGGATGTATAGCTGTTAAAAGTTTTCTCCGTGTTTGAAATATCATGGTGGCAATTACACGAAGCTCCTTTTCACCGTTATGCTACATCACGCTTTCACACTCAGGACTGTTTAACAAGTCACAGAAATTCACTTTTTATTGAATACTTAAGTAGAGAGTCTCAAGTGCTCAAGTGGTGCAACGAGTAGTGCAATGTGTGCCCGCACTGCGGTGACTTTCATGACTGGACTTTTGGCCAGAATGTGAAGGCCCATGTGAAGCACTCTTCTGGAATATAGTACAGTCACCTTAAAGGGGCCCTGCAACACCTTTTGAACATAGTCTGAAAATGCTGGAAATCAGTCATGGAGGCCTCTGTAAACACATGAGCCAAATATTAGTATGCTCCATGCACCAGGTAATTCGCAATTTGGTTTGAAATATAGCTGGAAATTGCCTGCTCTCCTTTCAATAAATGACGTCACAAGTAGCACCAACTACATTGCTTAAAACATGCTTTGTTCTTGAAGTAAGGTGCATACGTTTTACTCATTTGTTGATCTCATAATCGACAGATAAACTGTTCCTCAGAATGCTTCCACGTTCACGAAATCACCAACACCAGTTCTGCTTCAAGCGGAGCCGATGCTCCATGCGACATCACATGTTGAAGGAAGAGCAGGCGGTTTCCGGGTGTATTTCAAATCAAATTGCGAATTCTCTGGTGCATGAAATGCGCTTAGGCTCATGTGTTCACAGGAACCTCTATGACTGATGAGCACCATTTCCAGACTATGTCAAAAAAGTGTTGCAGGGCCCGTTTATTTTTGGGGTTTCTCTTTGAAATACACTTTGCCTGCACTCAAGTTAGATACCAATGCTAGTGCTCCTCAGTAGTGCTATGCTCACCAGAAAATCTTTAGTACACTGACTGTTTTTAAGTGCATATTGCAAGTGGGCTGTGTTGTGAAAACGTTATGTGGGGTTGATCTCCAGACTCATGTCGTGTCGTGGCTGCTCTGCAGGCCTGTGGCAGTCATCCTTGAGGCGTGTGCTATGTTAATGTTTAGTGCCGCTTGTTATAGACAATGCTTGAAGAGATCCTACAACACCTTTTCTTGAAACATGAGCAACATGCTGGAATTGGTGTGATGCCTTTGGGAGAATATACTTCTCCCCTGCTCCCCCCAAAAAAAGGGTTTTTTGAAACAGAACCTAATGTGAAACGAAATATGAGGAGTGCAATGTCTACACTCTACTTAGAACACATTACCTCGTAGCTCATCAGTGCCTCTTAGCTTGGGACATACATGGCTTGAATTATTCCCCCATGAATGAAAATACTGTATTTTCGTGATTTGAAGCACCCCCCCTTTTTAATTTTAAGCAACTCTCCTATTTTCAAAGAGATATCTAAGAAAAAAAAATTGCCTGTGATTCTCAGCACCCCTTTTCTTTTAGTAAAGAGAACATAGTCAATGGCAAGCATGTTCGCTCACTGATAATCTCTGAGCCCATGTCTTCTGTCCTGTGACCATGCTCATGTCTCAGTAGTGCAACTGGACTTGAGTTTGAGTGGCAGGGAGTGATCAACTACCAGACACCAGGAGCAGTGGGTTCACTGTACACGTCTCTTTTAACTCATTCAAAAAGAAAAAAAAAAAGTAATATTTTTTGCACCATGTCATTGAAATATGACTGCAGAAAGGAACTGTGGTGTACAGTAATTTTAGATTTTTCAAATGTGAGCACCCTCCCTTGAGCAGTTATCTTAAAAAAAAAGGGGGTTGTTTAAAATCAAATAAATACAGTAATATGAGGGCAGCATCCATTTTCCACCTGCAATTACCAGTACCTCTAAGTTTTTTATTGATGCACTTGCAGTAATTCTCTGAGCTCCAACCCTGACAAAGTGCCAGAGTGTGACAAAGAATTGAAGAAAGCATTGGCACTGTTAAAATCCACTCCCCATTACTTGAACAGTCTGGAAACATGTGAATGCCTGTGCAATCCGGTGGTTGGAAGCATAATTTATCATTAAGCACAATTGCCGCTGGCATATATGGGCTGCTGCCGTAACGTGCAGGATGACTGGAATTAGAAGAACAGCTAGGAGCAAGTCTGCTTTATAACGTCCGGCATGGCTGTCATTGCTGATGCTGCATAGAATAGTGATGTGTGCCACTGTGACGAACTAATGATAGGGAATGGATGAAAGGCTCGTTTATTTATTGGACACAACCTGGTGTACCAAAGCAGAGAAGCTGTTTTTGATGCACGATTTTCTGTTTGACACACCAAACAACGATTTCTTATACCCATTGTCAGAAGTATGAGAGGTATACTATTCACTCGTTCTTCTCGGGGATGACCTATATCTGAAATTGCCTGCACATTCTTGCCAATACACTAGTCATACAGCCACTTGGGGCTGTCACACAGGCTTTGTCGGCTGCTCTCTACCTATGCCTGTTCTTTGCCTCTGCTTCACCTGTACAAACCCTTGGCTGACATCCAATATAGAAATAGTAACTCCCCCACCCTTTATTTATCGCATAACAGTCCCTAAACCCCTGCAACAACTTTGAAATAGACGAGCTAGCGTTTGTTCGCTGTTTTTTTCAGCACAAAACTGCGCTTTAGTAATAACAGCACCATTTCTCGTTGACTTATTTGCTCATGCCAGTTCTGCAGTTTCTTAATAGAGGAATTAGTGCAGATACCTGAAATTTTATTCATGTGCATTCGTATACAGATCTCCATTTGAGAGCAAAAATAGCATAGGTGTAGCTAGAAGAGGGTGTTTCAACATCCTCCCCCCCCCCCCGTGCACTTAATGTTTAGTTCCTTCCTTTTGTGGGGTTTAACGTCCCAAAACCAGCTCTGATTATGAGAGACGCCGTAGTGGAGGTCTCCAGAAATTTCGACCACCTGGGGTTCTTTAACGTGCACTGACATCGCACAGCACACTGGCCTCAACATTTCGCCTCCATCGAAATGCAGCCGCCACGGCCGGGATTCGATCTCGCGACCCTCGGATCAGCAGCTGAGTACCATAGCCACTAGACCACCGTGGCGGGGATAATGTTTAGTTAGTACGTAATATGCATGCATGCTCATCTATGCCCCTGTATTATCGCACTGTTTGATGTTTGTGCGCTTGTACCATACGTCCCCCATAGCACACATCACATCTCATCTACTGAGAGAGCATAATTAAGAGACCATCACTCATTTTTACCAAGCCACCTGTACAAGGTCCATTTTCTAGTGTGAGTGCGCAGCATTGTGCTTGAGTGGATAAAAGTGGAGCAAGACCAATACCTCAGTGCCATTCAAACCTGGCTTTCTAATCATCTGCACCGCATCTAGATAGGTGTCCAGTCAAGCGTACACCAATTTTTAACGGCTCAACGAGCTTTGAAGTTGCTTGTGTGACAAGGGTGTATATGTGTTTATTATGAGCGCGAGCAATGGATTCTTAGTGCAACAGATTTTCTCATATGGATTGTTTCACCTTAAGATGCGGTGTGCATTCTTATTTTGTTCTAAGTGTCACAGAGTCACAATAGTTGTTGCTGGCGTTGTAAGATTGTGCCATGTCGAACAAACTAGAACAAAAGAAGCTACTGAATGGCTAGGGCCCACTTTGTGAAGTGCATGTGTGTACCAAGAATGCATAGTGATAAACGCTTCAAAGCCACTGCATGGAGGACAAGAATCACAACTAGGCATCTGGAGGCAGAGCTCGAAGGCCCAAGAAAGTGAAGGGCACCATTTATCTCAAGTTCTGGAGTGGAACAAGCTTGAACAGAATCATCGCTTACATGTACCTGACAACTGCTTTGTCAGTGCACAAACCGAGTTTTGAGATCTCTGATGAACACGTACACCTGCACACCTGCGGTGAGTGTGATTGTTATCTGTCTGCCATTCAGGAAGGCACATTTTACTTCTGTGATCTGAATTTTCATGTTTTCATAAGTTGCGACGTTGATACTAGCGCATGGGGGTGTTTACACTTGTGGTAAACGCGAAGCAGCTTGTTTTGTTGCTATATTGTGTGGTTTGTAAAGTCAGATCTTCTAATACTGCAGAGCAAGGGCTTTAAGAGAAAGAATTTAGTAAAAATCTTGAGATTATCTTTTTTTTCAAAACAATGGCTATGCCACTATAGTCTGTGCTGCAATTATTGACAATGGTGCAAAACACATTTACAGCGAAACACAATAAAGAGATTTTGCTGCTGATTCTTCAGCCCTTTCATGACTGTAAAGGCATCTCTAAAAAAATTTCAGCTGTGAAAAATATTACATTTATAAATACACACTCGGAGGGAATGCAGTGCAATATGGCTACGACAGTGCAGTGTTTAATGCTGCTGTATGTATAACAAATAACTTGCGCTTATGAATGAGATTTATTCAGTCAACTTCTTTTGCTGCTTCTGTACAAAATTAAAGCAAATACAGTGATAAAGATTTCCCATGTGTGCATGTCACAAAGATGACAAATTAAAATTCACAAGGCTGGTTGCCGTCACAAATGCACCATCGGGAAAAACAAAGTGGCCAAAGTCTACGGAGTGCAGCTAAATTGACTCTTTTACTGATTGACTCCTTTATATCCTGTACTATTCGGCTTTCAATTTTGCAACATCTGTGCAGTTAGTCACTGAAAAATTATCTGTAGTAGCTAGATGCTCCGTAGATGGCTGACATGATCAGCTTATTGCAGAAACAAGCTGTGGTTTAGAACAGCCCGACAGTCCTAAATGCCGAATGTATAGCTTCCTTTTATTGACAAAGGATCAGTTGCATATTAAAAGCAAGAGTATTCCTGAGTAGTTATTATTTATGATGGAGTTTGTACAGTATAGTAATAGTACTGCACTGTTATTATAAAAGTTTATGGCTATTCAATGTGGCAAGGCATTTTAAGTACTGAAGGTTACGAGCATCCTTGCTTTTGCACATGTACATAAGACTGTCCTTCAGCGGTGGAGTTTATGTCAGTTGAAATACAACAACCATGTGCAGCATGAAGTCCTCCCGCTGTGTGGGCATTACTAGAGTAGACAGCACTTTAGTATTTTTAACTCTATAAATTGTTGTATACCTACATTTTGTCAGTAAAGGTTGCTCACCTAACTAAAATGCAAGTGTTTGTGCCAGTTCTTCTGCTTGCTTGTACTTGACTGCAAAAGTTCTGAATGTACAAGAACTTGTGAAAATTTCGTACTGCAGGTTGCTTGCTTACTGAGAGTCAGCATTTGACATGGTTACTCCTGCAATGGTGCTTACGAACTGCTGCCTTATAAAATTTACTGAACAAAGCTGTGTGAAAAAGCTGATTACTTGAATCATGTTCATTAGATGCATAAAGCACCAAACTGCAATAATATGATAATGGTATGCACAATGTTGCTTTGCAATCTTGCATGGCTTCCCAAATAACGCAACAAGCCTTTTTGAACATGTTACATTTGTATACACCTTTTAATATATCTCTGCGAGTTGTAAACTTTCAGCAATGTTTGTGAATAAAACTGTTGATGCAATGCTCATGCTTTCAAATAAAGGTTACTATACACAAACATGTTTGTGATTTACCTGAACAGTAGGTGCTGACATAGTATTGTTTCATAAACAAACTTGATTGGTCACACTAAAAGAAAAAGGGGAGGAGGTTGATGCAGAAATTAGTATGGAATGACATGCATATTCTTTTTGGTGACACCATAATTTCTGTCGGACTGGGTCGACTCTGGGCATACATGACAAATATGTGTGTGGTCATGGGATGTGTGACTTGTTAACCTGACCTTGGAAAGGCAGCCAGCAACACTTGGTCAGGCCCATCGAGCTGCTGTGGCCAGTGGTGTCCTGAAAGAGGGGCCTCGCCCACAGTGATCCACTAGTGTCTTGCGACATTAAAAGTTTATTCTCTTTTTGTCTCTGCTGGCAAGCATCTCTGACAACCAGAATATTTTACTTAAAGGGACCCTGAAACGGTTTTGACGATTTTGTGAAAACATGGTGATCCGGTAGAGCGGGTCATTAGGACCATTACAGGACAGATTTCAGCGCTGTGCGTAAAGTGTGTAATTTATAATAAGGTTTTGAACACGCGTATCGCAAAAGGTCGCAGTGGCTCGCCAAAATGCGTTTTCAAACGCCCCCGCCAATCGAACTACGAATGGGAGGTCGCTGATTGGCCCCGAACCAGCCACACTTTCAAAACCTAGCTGTGAACAACGTGCTTCTACAACGTACTCCTTCGTTTCAGCCAACGGTATCGTCGCGGCATCTGGCGGGGTACACACGAGTCGCTGGCGCTCTATTACAGAGGCTAGCACTGCCGAGGCGGGCAACCTCAGTGAGGATAACGGGGCGCTATGTCGCTACAGAAGACTCGGCAGAGCGGCTGACAGCGGGAGGCGCTGTCGTCGCTAGCGCGCACTCCGCAGCAGATCGAGTTGAGGAGGAACAGCAGTGGTAAGGAGGAAGGCGACAGAAATAAGCCCATAGCTGCCTTAGCGCATGGTGCTTCGCTTTATTTATGGTGTGAATGATTTCACAATTGTGTTGCCTAACCAGTGACGCAATGTCAAAGAAACGTTTCAGGGACCCTTTAAGCTTGTACTAAGAAACTAGCTAGCACCAATACTTACTGCCAGCACATCAATGCTGATGAACCACATAATTAAGGCCACTGAAAAGTTGATATTGTGCAACATTTTAGAATCTCGTCACCTAAGGGCTATTCACAGTGACTAGTGAAAGCAGCAACACATTGCCAAAAGCAACTTGAAATGGCCCTATGTGCAGCCCCTTGCTTTCCTGTTTTTGCAAAACCTCATGTTTTCAAAGGTATCGTGACACTGTAATTGAACAGCCCTCCCCCTACTCTCCTGGCAACACCACTACCATCAACACTGTACTCCATCGTCTGCCCAAAATCCTCACGAGTGTGGATATGGCTCTAACACCATACACTTCTTGCGGAACACAGCCAAGGTTACTTTTGAAATTATAAAAAGCCACAGCATTCAAACAAAATCAAACAAAACCTGAGTGTTACTTTGGGATAAATGAAGATGACAACTAGAAGTCTAAATCTTCCCAAACTGCTTTTTCTTATAGAACTTTTGCTTCTTCTGTCTTTCCTTTTTTTTTTCTGTTCCATCATATTGGCATAAAAGTTTTATTTAAGTGACCTCTTCTGCCGCATTCTTGGCTCATCCTCTCAGTAGGCAGGCACCATGAACATGGCTTGTCATTATTATCATCAGATAGAAGCAGGGCCTGCTTGGAACTACCTAACCATAAAGTAGAGTGCTGCAGAGGCTAACAGCAGATGTGGTACTGTGTCTACCAAAAAACCACAACTTCTATTGCTTCCAGGCCCGAAATCCGTTAATGAATTTTGTGACCACTGTGACACTGGGACGTAAATGTGTGTATACCTGTTAAAAAACTAAACAATGGTAGTTTCGTGCTTTCCACTTTCTTGTGTGGCTTTAGCAAGGTGTTTTCAGGTGGCTTAGTGTGAAAAACAACCTTTCTCTTTCTCCATAATTGATGAGTAGCATCTGAAAGGGTTGGAACAATGACAGGCAGTGCATTTTGTTTTCCACAACCATTTATTTCCTGAAATATCCATAGACACATCTGTCCAGCAAAGTTTTAACAAATACCTCCTCAGTTTTTCTAAAAACAACCTGCCATAGCCTCAGACCAGCATGAGCAGTCACTTAAATACATGGCCACCATCAAAAGTAAGCACGACAGAAAGGCCAAATGCTCAGCATTTGTTCTAGATGGGAATTCTTGCAGCTTCACTGGCTGGGGTGCCCGTGGCTTTGGCCAAGGATGCAGATAGAAAAAGAAACAATACTATTAGACCACACTTAACACACCACGGATGGGGAAAAGAAAATGTAGACTTACACACAATAGTGTCGATGCCTTCCAAATTTCAACAACTTTATTTTTTATGGGCCTGAAAAATGCCTATCAACTAGCAAGCACTAGTAAATAGACCAAAGGCTAAATATCCTCAAAGCCCCACATGTTATGGACCACAGCAGGACAAATTAAGGGATAATGCAGTGCACTCTGGTGGCAATGTTTGCTGTACAACATTTTTAGAGTCAAATGCGATAAAACCAGACTAAAGACCTAATTTTCAATGAACAAATGTATAACATTGGCACACAATGACATATGCAGGTATTCAAGTGCAACATGTAACTCCTTGACAGGGAAACTATTGAATCAAGAATGACCATGCCTTGACAAGTCTTTCGGACTTCAAAATTTCGTATTCTATATTACAATTTTTTTTTATTTACAGAACAGTGACATATATGAAATAATTAGCCATTTAATGTTGTGTAACACTCTTTTTTCAATTTAGGTCTCACCAGAATAAGAAACCTCGAAGGCTACGCTGGCAGGGTTGATGATGACCTCCAACACACATTCATTATCAGAGTCACCACCCCATTAAGTAACACCACAGTTCTGCTGTTTCTCAGAGCTCTTTGCCACCGTGCACAGCCAACATTCGGATGTTTCACACAATTCATGCCAAATTCAGGAGTTCTAACGTCCAGAAAGCCATACATCCACGGACATGCACGTTAGCACATGCAATAAGAAAAACAAGCCTCTCTCACCATTCATTATTCTTTTTAAGAATGAATGGTATATGTTCGGTTCGAACAAAAATACACACAACTTGAATCGTACTTCACAACAGAGCGTTTGGAGGCACACTCGTCATGGCGTGGTCAACTTGTAGATGCAATCTGACAGGTAAGTACACTGGATAAGACCACAACTGGCGTTTCAATTTCACCAGCTCGGCAAAGAATGCAGCTAGATGAAAGAGAGAACACAACAACTTTTAATTCACTGTTCCAACTCAGAAAGAAAATAATCACACTGAAAGGAGACTGCTCGGTTTCGTGGCTCTGATTTGTGAAGAACACTTCTTTAGAGATAATGATGAAACATTTTCATTTTTGCAACCTCACAGAAACTCTACAATAAGACAAACATTGTGCATGTGTTTGTGTAATTAAATGCGTCATTATTCAATACAAAACGCTGCACAGCAAACATTTTTGTAGCGCAAGTAAGCGTGCAAGAATCCCCTGCAATCTTGAGGGATTTTGTCTACAATAGGATCGACAGTACAAATGTGTACGACAATGCCTACCCGTCAGCTCAAACCTTATAGCAAATACACTACTGTACACACAGACTTTGAGATGTCTTGGTCTCTTGTGGCTTGCCGCAAAAAACTGTGCACTAAGATATTCAAGCGCTGAGGTCCCACACACAAGAATTCACATCAAGGAGAAATTATCGCCACACATGTGAAAACAACACCCTCGAGGAAGTATAAATATGGCTATAAATAGAAAACAATGAATAAAGACAGCGCATGTGCTGTTTGAAACCACAACCATAAACTGATGAAAAGAATGCAAACTAAATGGACGAAACAGTAGTACAAAGCAGGCACCACAATCAGCATGGTAGTGGGACATGTGAATGCTACCTTCAATGCAGATTTAAATTAAGAAAAGTGCATCAAACAAAGGATCCACGTGACTCCAATGCTTACAACTAGAACTGCATGAAAGTCGTCCGAGAACACGATGCTTTCTTTATCAGGAACAGGATAGATGGCAATGGACTTGCAATAGCAAAAAAGGAAATGCTACGTGAAACGAAAAGAAAGCTAAGAACAGCCTCAATGACAAGAAAAGAAGGGACGGAAATAATAAACTACCTGCTCCGAAAACATTGAACCATCTGACATATGTGACATGACCCTGAGTACATACATTGCTTTGATGTAGTTCCAGCAATTTGCTGAGTCACAGAAAGCCATATTAACTGAACGGCTACATAAAAGATTTTGTCACCATGCAAGAGAAAATGACGCTATTAATAGGAAACAAATCTCAAGCGAAATTACAGGATCACTACAAAGAGGATACTATGTCAAGGAAAGTTAAAGGAATTGCAAAAATGTTGAACATAGTGTGCGTCTGTATTTACATAGGTAGAAAACAAAATATTCGCAAGAGGCATGAGCAAACCTAAGAAAGAAGCTTTCGCATACACTTGGCACGCTCTCAACGTTTGACAATCATTATCTCTGGTGCATTTTAAAACCACTGAACTTCATAAAAAAGTTATAACCTGAGCACCTGGACAAAGCACATGCCTAAAGACATGCACATCCCAGGATCCTAGTATACCGCAATAGTGTGGACATGTTCTTGCTGATTCAGATGTTGGGTAATAGAACATGACAAGACGTGATATGTGAGGTCATGAACTCGAATGTTCACAAAGTGAAGCAACACTATTAGAAGATGAATTAGAAGCCCATTTGGTGCTTTTTTACAGCGATACATTAGTGGAACACCATGGCACGTAAGGAAAATACAACACACTAGCATTGCTTCACGCAAGAGCCTTTGATATGCTTCTCTTTCATTACAATTTATTTGTGTCTCACAATGTAACTGTGCTACATAACAGGCACATAAAAAATGAAAAGAAAGGCTATCGTAATGGAGGTTGAAAAGAGAATGAGGAAGCAACAAAAAGAATGAAAAATGACATCTAGCTCCAGGCGGCAATGTTTGTGTAAATGTTTCAGGAAGTAACGAACTGCCTATAATCAAGTAACATCCCGTGAAAGGCAGACATGGCTAGTAAACACAAATAGTCGCAAATGAAAATAAAAGCAAGTCCCCAAAAAATGGTTAAATATGCGTCTAAGACCATAAAGTCAAATGTCACTGCAGATATTAAGGTACCAGTAACCTTTCTGACTGTAGAAACGCAAACTGCAAAGCACATCAAACAAAGGTGGACACACCAAGGGCATGATTTGGTTATCTTGTCAACCCTGTGCAAGACACAAGCAAAATGTAAAGTGTGTGATAACAAAACAAAAAGAGATAACAAGAATTGGGCAAATCAAAATCAACAAAAAAAGCTTGCTCAATAACATTATAAATACAAACAATGCCAACAAAATGATGACAATTTAAAACAATACTGGTGAGCAGTTTACACTCCAAGATGCAAGTGAGATGTCTGGTACATTGTTCTGTCATAGGATGAAAGGGAGGAAGCAGGGTGCTGAGAAGGGTAGGTCCAGAAAATTTTGAACAATAAATTGTGCTATGAGCTTTTACATAACCAAAAATCACAATCAAATTATTAAGCACGCTGTAGTAGTGAACCTAGGAGTAACTATGACTACCTTGGGTTCTTTTAAAGTGCACCAGAATCTAGTTCTAGTTCTCTGTACAACTAAAAAGAGTGTACAACTTTTTGAGAAAGTACGACAGAACACAAAATTTTTAACCATCTGTCAACAACCTTTCCTCCTCTTCGCCCCTTTAACTCCACATAAAGCCTCGACTATCTCATATAATAGCAAGAAATTAGAAAGGAGGCCACGCAGGAAAAGACTCTTAAAGGGGTGCTGACACAAAAATTTTTGTCTGATGTTTTGTTGCTGCAATATGTAGTGGGGAACCTGTCAGTCATAACACGACATATAAATTGCTCCAGGGCATGAAACATAATTACTTACGGTCTGATTATTACCGACTAGTTTCAGTTTCGGTCTGGCAGAACTCCAAAAACGAGAAGCTGCCAGATGCAACTGGTGCCACCTAGCGTTTGCAATGGGGTAAACAAATTCGACCATGTGAGCACACAGGAGTGTGACACCTTTCCACACGACCTGCAACACATTCTCGTTTTCTTTCACGTGTCACATGTCCTGTGCGTTGTGTTATTGCTGTCATCGCTGTTCGGTGGCAACGATTTTCTTGAGGCCTGGCATCACTGCCTGTCTAGTAATGCAGGCACGGAAAACAAGTAATGGCGGCCATGATGTACATCATTGCTAGCTGCTCTGCTGGTGCTCGGCTGCCATGGTGACGTCACGGAAGTTGGGGGTCACCTTTGGCATTGTTGATGTCGTGAGGTACGGCGTGTAGTGCTCGATAGTGTGCATGTACTTCATTATTCATTTAAATTACCTTCTGAGCTGTGTTCGCTGTTGAGATTTGGTAGATGACATGTACATGTCCACGAAAATTGATACTGCGGGCTATCTCAGCAGCAAAATTTTGGTGTCAGTGCCCCTTTAAGGTAAACAGACATTTTTGTTAGGACAAGTTCAACAGCAGTAGCTTCAGTTCATATCTACAAGAATACTAACAGTAAATCCAGCTACTGAATGTAAGTGCGCCTGAAATTGTTATGTTCATGACCTGAGAGATGTATTTTACTATAGTTATAAATAAAAAGAATTTTTGGCAAGACATAGCCCGCAGAGAGGGGCCAACATCTTGATGGCTAACAAAGCGTGAGCATGCAGCACACTTCAAAACACTGCTGTACTGCATACTGAAAAAATAGTTTGTGCGGTCATGATCAAACGTTGATGAAGCCAAAAACTTAAGAAAAAAGAAGCACACGCATACGTAATGAATGTAGCCCAGCTCAGGAGTTGTTACTCCTGACATCAAAAGATTTAAGATGATAGAAGTATTGCCCTGAACAGACAAAAAGCAAATAGGTATAACTGGTTACCTAACAAGAAGTCTAAGGAGTTTAAGATTTCTGGCAGACCGTACAAGAAACAGAAATACATCTTTTTTTAAATTTTCTCGAGACAGGCTTACGATTAACCATTAAATGTCACCAAGTAGCAAGCACACATTCTTAACAGATGCGCATATGACGTCCGAAGGCCATATATAAGCTGCAATGCTTTCGCTAATCTAAAATAGCCTGCCACTGGGAGTCAAGTAAGCCACTCAGGAGTGGGGAAGAGTGAGGTTTATGACCTACTGTTATCGCTGTTAAGCACTTCGAATGTGCTCTTTCGGCAACAAAGTTCATCGTTAATTATGAGTTCATACAACACTTAATAGCAAACCAAGGTCGGTCATGCTTATTTTTGCTTATGTGCACTGCTCAAGGTACTATGAAAACGTTGGCAGATCATGGCTCCTACTTGAACGTTTGCGACAGCTCAGATTCAAGGTGTGCCCTAATGGCTGGAATGCAAAATGGCTGAGCAGCTGTGCCCACATCAAGCACGGCATACTTTAGCGCATCGCAAAAGAACGATGCGAGCAAGATGACATGCGACTACCACTGACGCATGCTTTTCCATTTTCCCTAATACAATGATGTGAGTGCATAAATTAACTTCGTCTCTGGTAACTACAAAATCGATGGCTGTCAAAAAAGTACACATAGACACACTTTGATATAGCATGCATGCACAGTAAGCAGGCAGACCACACTGCATACAAATAAGGTACAAAACGAAAACCATGTAATGAATGGCATCAACTTTGAGACACACACACACGAATGGAGGCCTTGAGATGCACCACACGGATGCGAACTATACAGGTTACTATGTCTCGCTGTGCACGCTACAAAACCGACCCGCATGCGCACTCTTGGAAGACTGTGCTCTCCTTGCATCAGAAATGCGAGTCTTGCAAGCAAGGATGTGGAGAGGAGCTACTAACACTGGAAGCAAAACCAGCGGGTCGGCATGTACAGGACATTCATACCAGGGCTGCTCATTTCAAGCATGGCAACATCCGAAAAGCTTTCACATTTATTACATCAGAAAAACTTTCACATTTATTTCTATGGCATGCGAGCTCGATTAATTGGTTTCTGGGGTTTTACATCCCAAAACCACGATATGATTATGAGAGACGCCGTAGTGGAAGGCTTTAGAAATTTTGCCCTCCTGGGGTTCTTCAACATGCACAGACATCGCACAGTACATGGGCCTCAACATTTCGCCTTCACTGAAATGCAGGCGCCGTGGCAGGGATTTCTTCCCGCAACCCTCGGATCAGCAGCTGAGTACCGCAGTTACTAGACCACCATGGCAGGACAGCCTGCAAGCTTGAATACGGCAAAATCCTGCTGATGGGCACTAAATGTTTGCTTGCATTCTCCATCAACCAGTTCATAGTGTTACTATACTCTCAAGCAACGGATCATTTGACGCTGTGCTTGATACTATGTTTGACGTTAGGGAAGACACTTCATGGGAGAGGACACATTCTTAAGATGGGTGTCTACACTACGGAGTGTCGAGCAGGGGTACCTCCACTTATAATTACAGCAAAAAAACATCCGCCGAAATCTCCTATCCTAAAACAACACAATGGCTTCTGAGGCTATAGGGAATGTAGTGGAGAAGCCAGAATAATTTGACTTTCTGGAGATTCTTAACGTACACCCAAGGTATGGTATGCAAAGGTCCCTGTACTCTTACCTCCCCCTCCCCTCTTTTAATGTCTAGCCCCTGAGCAACTGAAAAGGGTAACTTCACCATGGTGGGAGCCTGCCTGGCAAGCACTGCAGTATCTGTCCATACAGGCTCTAAAATGTGAGGTTTTGGTCCTTCTACGCATACATTTCAGCATATGTTTGCTCAATTTCGCCACTGGCTACCTCCCCTGTCCCAGCACAAATGTCCCCAACAAGCACGCAATGCAACAAGTAACTGAACAAATGACAGTAGCCAGAGAGTCAGAGAATTCCGTACCAAGTCTGCTGTACCAGCACAGCGGTGCCAGCAGTCAGAACGCCTGGCACTGCTTTGCTATAACAAACAGAATTTCTGTCATGCAAGCCTCACTTCCATAAGACTAAAGACCATTATCTGCCACAATAAGAGTTCGTTAACGTCTTGAAAGACATGTTTGTTTTGTGGTCCCATGAAAAAATGTGAGCAATGTTCTACGTTACAGACTCTGTCCACCAGCATTTGTTTCCATCCAAAAAGATAAAGTTGTTTCCATCCACCTATAGGGTTGCTTCTTTTAAGAAAGCCTGAGCGATAGCAAAGGAAAAGGAGATTTGTTCGTCATATGTAAAGTATAACACTGAACTGTTAACACTGGAGCTCTTTTTCCTGGCTTCCGCTAAACAGTGCATTCAACACAAGCTGAACCAATGTCTTTTGTCTGTAAGCTGTACATAGTGGGGAATGAGATTAATTTTAGTGTTGGCCACTCACACTGACGCTGAAGAATTATATGCTGCCTTTCAAATGACTGACTACACAACTGTAGCCATAACTACTGCAGGAAATCTATAAGCTGCTGCCTGTGCGACGGACTATACAATGGAATTAGGGCCATCAACATCCACATGAGCTCACAAATGGTGCACTGCACCTACAAGTCTCACGATGAAATCCAACAGAGCGGAAAATTTTTAACAAGTGGCATTTCTCTGTTTTAAGACCCTGAAACACTCAGGACAACCACCTAGCTAGCACATAATGCAGTACAATATTTACTTTTTTATGCGCTGTCCGCCCTTACCTGGCAACCACAAATTTCCAAATTCACAGGCACAGTATTAAAAGCCTAGAGGTAGCTTCCTGGAACCTTGAAGAGCAACATGAGGTCGCATAAGCAGCTTTAGTTGCAATCAAATGGAAACATCCTGCACAAGCCAAGAGTTTCCACATCAAGCACGTTTAAGTGAATAGATTAGAGTCAACAGATCATCTAGAGATGAACTGTTAACTCATCCATAATGTAAACTGGCAAAGGAGATGAGGAAGACCAAGTTTCAGAGGAGATTGAAGTGTCAGTCAGTTAATGAAAAGGAAGATGTGTATATTTGTGCGTATTTTGTACAAATGAACAAAACACCCCTTTCTCTAACGCTTTACACACACAACAAAAGCCTCATGCTCTTCTTACGACTAGTTCCACTGTAGAAGTGACCACCTCTGCATTTTTGTTTCTATCTTCTAAGAGTATATTTTCGTACTTAGAGGGCCACCATAATACCAAAGATAGCAATAGATTTTTCTCTCTCGGTTAGTACACAAGACAATGTAACATTGTAAGAGTGTAGAATTGGGGTGATGCAGAGAAGGGATTAAGCATTGGTCATTACATGTGCCCCTTCAAGAAGCTTTCTAAATGAGGATGATTTATGCCTTTGCGCGATGTAGCTCGTGCATGAGAAATGAACAGCCCTGTTCATCTACACCATACTAAAGCATTGTGCCTATAGCACAAGGCCCATCCCTACTGTAAGAAACGCAGCATCAGGAGTAACAACCTGTAAGCAACAGTGAATAAATAAATAACACGGCAGTAGGACCAGCTCTCGCGAAGCATTCATGCAAGATTCTGATGCCACCTTGCATTGTAGTATTGTCAGCATAAGGTGAAGACAAGCATGATAGTTAATGGGACTGATGACACTGTAACAGATTAAAACGTGAAGAGCTAATGCCTCAACACACTCGAAAGTCTGTCAGGGCACTCTCCAGGAATTTTCGAGGGGTGTATATCTTGAGAGCAGGGAGAGGAAGGATGAGGTTCTTAATTTAAGAATATCAAATTTCCATCACAAAAATTCTTTAGTCACGATGCCACAATACCGTGGCGCTGTGAGGTGGTGAAAAAGTGGAAGCTCCCGAACAAAATGAAGAAGTGACGAGCATTCCTGGTCGTGCATTTCTGGCAATTTCTGACTCGCACCCATCGCCTGCAATGCATGAACACTGACTCCTAGATCTGCGCCGCACTGGAATTTGCTATCTGCGAGGCGACGAGGTTGTCTGTTCAGACCCTTTTACTAAACCAAGTGGTGAGCAGGAAGTGTGGCCCACTAGCATTGTACGCATATTTCAAAGGGGTCAGATGCAGTGATGAGAGGTCTGCTGAAAGCAAAGCGCCGGGTGGCGTTTCACCACTTTCCACCGTGGGAGAACCTCGAAGTTTGTCAATGTAAATGCACCAGAGCACTGACCATACAAAGTGTTTTTCAAGTGCCAGCAGACACCATGCCACTCAAGGCAGCATGCCTGAGATATAAAAAGAGGCAAGATCTCTATATAGAGGCCAAAGCTCAAAGTTTCGGTTTCATTTAGTTATGCTGGCCACAGTCATGGCAGTGACATGCTCAAATGACGCCCTGCTATTAGGGCATCATGAAGTGCCGGACATGATAATACTATTACAAGTACGTTTAAGCTTTTACAGGCAGATCAGAGGAAAATTATGATTTTTATTCCCTTGAGGAACCTTAAGCAGGCATTAGAGGAAATTTTTAGTATTCGTTTTTCCGTCCTGATGAACACAAGCCCACTTGTCGAAACGGCTCCAGCAACATTCCCTGCTCTCCAGCATTTTTAGCGATCTGTTCATCAATTTATTATACATGAGTATTTTAAATGGTAAAGTGCTGCCTAGGGAGCATTACATATTCAAATTGGTTCCTCATGGAGCAGACTGAAAAGGTTTTGAGTAGGTCCATTATCATCATCGTCAGCCTATTTTAAGTCCACTGTAGGACAAAGGCCTCTCCCAACGATTTCAAGTTTGCCCTATCCTGAGTGAGCTGGTTCCACTTTATGCACGCAAATTTCTTAATTTCATTGCTCCATCTAACCTTTTGCTTTCCTCTCCCACACGACATCGGTCCACAAAACAATTTAAAAAAGGAAACAGCCAACCAACTACCCGATTTCATGAAACGCTCATACTGATGGCACTAGTCAACGTGTCTTCTTATACATTACACTCTAGATGATAGTGCTCGTTATATTTTCTTGCCTTGTGCAATCATACTTGTCTTTTCACTGTTTCTCAAGAACTTAGTAAACCTTTTGCGGGTTGCATTCCCTTCATTATAATTCTTTATATTCGAGCTTTAGAACAGAAGAAATAACAGCCACTTCACATAGAAAAGGACTTTAAACACCTACAGTGGCCAGTTATTATCTTCCAGGACTATATGGTATCAGCTGTCTTCTTCCTATCCTGTCACTAGTGTCGGCAATCAGACAATCTTGCATCAACTGCTACAGCAACAGCCTCGAGGTCAGTATACAATGATGAAAGACAATGGCATTTCATTGTGCCCACAGAATCACCAAACTACCCTTCAAGTGCGCACTTCAGACATTTACATATAGTATGCATATATACACTCTCTGGAACCCATATGGACGCTTTGTGGTGGGAGCATATGTTGGTGATTAGTCTCACCAGTGACACTTAAAAATAGCCGCAGTGGCCTGAACAGTGAATAGCATTTAGCTGGGGGCAAAGTACATTAATAAATATGCATGGGAAAGACCTTCCAAACTTGCAAATTTGACACATGGAGGAATGTGTTCCTGCTCAATCCAAGAACATCTGAACAATGTTCTACTCTCATTCATACATTCATACATAATGGCCGCTCATGGTTTTTCCGTCTCTCATCATAGCCAGAAGTGTACACGACTAATGTGGTGAGTCAGCAGAATTTCCTTGTCAGTACAAAAGGTCAGAAGTGACACTATTTTTAGATTTGTTTCTAATGAGTGTTTAGAAAAGCTGAGGATACAATGCTTTCAAAGCTCTCACACTTTTCACAGATCTCAACTATCCTTATTATTTTCTTGCCTGATAAGATTTACACATGTGTGAGTGCTGATACATACTGAAGCTTCCCAGAGATGTGTTTTAACATCATTGAAAGGCTTACAGGTCAGAGAAAAGCAGCATAAAAGTCTTGACAAATCATAAATAGCAAACGACATATAAAACTGTTGTAATTAAAACAATTGTAAATAAACATAAAGCTAAGAAAACTATTTCACTTAAAGTGATTATGCTTTAGGGACACTGCAGCTGGGCTTACATTAAAGCATGAATTCAGGCTTGTGATCTATACTACTTAAAACCATGATGCTAACTCAAAGAAAAGAATGACAATGCACAACTTGTGCATGTTGTCACAAATAAAATGTCCGTGCTTTTGCCAACATAAAATAACTTCCGTTGTGTAACTAATTGCTGCTTCAGCATGCTCTTGGATTGAGCAAGGAAAGGGAAAGTGGGAAAAGCTTATGTTTCTGCAGGCCAAGGAGTTTACAAGATAATAAAAAGGGAAATGAAACATGTTTTTCACTGCCATTTTCAAACAATGATTCATGACCTATAATGTTGATTTCGTTGAAGTACAGACGCCTCACAAGTCACAAGTAGCATGAAGCTACTATTACTTTTCAACAACCCCAACAGTTCGTTAGCTATTCAACCATAGCTCACAAAGAGAAATATGCATCACACAATATAGTGGAAGGCAACCATTGATATTCAGTTTTAGCATAACGCAAGTGTGCGTCCTCCTTGCACAATATGCCTGACCAATGGAAAACAAACGATGAACTCCAGTGGTCAATCAAAAAGCAAAATTCCTTCTTTTTTCTTTCTCTCTCTCTCTCTCTCTTTTTTTTTACACGATAGCTAAGAAGTTCACCAATGTGGAAGCCTGGGCACACTGGTAGTCAATTTTTCTAAGACAAGAGTGCACATAAACCAAGTTCAAGAAGGTGCACTTACACACGTTATTGTGTTTGTGTGCGTGGGTGTGTGTGTGTGCACCTTGCTTCTCGTCCCCGTTTTCCTGTGCATTCTTACCGTTTGCAACATAGCGAACAAGCTGTTTTTTTCATGTTTTTACAATGGAAAGGCTTCTTCGATGCGCAATTTACGAGTGACCAAGGCATATCCTCCAGAACGACCAGTGGAATTCATCGTAAAAAGCACAAAAGACTATGTTACAAAAGATCTGTTGACAACAAGCAGATGACAGTTGACAACATCTGCAAGACCGTCGTCTGAAAGGCAATGTGAACTGACACAATGTCATACTTCGAAACCTTCACCCGCTGGATTAGAAGATGTCCTAAAAAACACGACAACTGCTTTGCTCGTGTTGCATGCTGTTACACGCTGGCCTATGTTCCTTCAGCCAGTGTCAAGGCGATCAACAGCAGTCATCAGCAATCTAAAACTAGTCACAGGTATTCCCCATGGACCTGTCAAGCTCATGCTAGTGGCAGGATCGTTTCTGCCTCTTCTCAGTTATGTGGTGCCCTAAATCCTTTCATGTACTGAATCCACCTATCAGCTGTAGTCTTAAAGATGGGATCATCATCTATGGTTGCCAAGTAGAGCAACTGGTTGATGTGTGTTGTGTGATAGTCCCAACGAGCGAGATTCGGCGCGATGCCCAGAGAGAAGTGTCTCAGGTCGTACACTGTTCCTGAGCCAGTGTCGAACAGCGGCAGCATCCGCTTTAACGAAACCATCCCGTCGAGGAAAAGTTTCTCTGCATCCCTACACTGCTCCAATGAACCTGCCCCATCCCCACACGTAGACTTTACATCATAAAGCCCAAAGAGCGAGTATATAAAGCCATTCAACACAAACGAGCTAGGTACAGTGGGGTACTCTTCATACCACACAAACTTTCCAAGAAAAGTCGTCATGACCCCGTGGGTCTCCGCACGCACTTTGAATGGCGCTGTGGCACGCAGGGCAGCATCCAGATACCGCCTCTGCCACGTTGTCAGGTAGGCACGCGTCAGAACCGACATTGCCTGCCCCTGAGCCATGGCCGAATACCAGCCGGGCTCCAGCTCCAGCATGCCATTGGAGAGGCGGCGGGTCACCTGAATCGGCCAGCCACCAGTGTCGTCTTGGTGTCGCACGAGCCACTCGGCCGCGTCGAAGAAGTGGGCCTCGTGTGCACTGGTGGTCAGCGTGAGGTTGTCGATGAGGCCATAGCCCCTGAGGACAATGCTGTGAACGCGAAGGTTGCGAGGCCGAGCGGCCATCTTGCGCTGGCCGAAGCTGAGCCCTTTGACCAAATCAACTGCCAAGTCACGAGTCAGGTGCATCCAAGAGCGCTGGGTACCGATCCCGTAATAGACGTCATGGTCGTCCACAGCCAGGTGAGTGTCGGTCATGATGTAGTGGACACCGTACAGGGACGGCTTGTCGGTGCTGCCGGCGGTGAGTACCACGCTGAGGCTACCATTTAGAATGACCCTAAGGTCGACTGACAGGGTGAGATTGTAGCACTCTTGCTTGAGGGCAAAGGCCACTCCTTGGTCCTGAGCAGTGCCTGCATTGTAACCAAACAATAGAATGCTTTCTCACATGGTAAACATAGTATGCAAGTGCAAATTCATGCTATATATTTAAGAGGCAAAACAGACCCCACGCAGTGTACAATTACAGTATGGCTTTGCACATTATTATTTGCACAGTGAAAGATCACGTCAACACCAGGGACACCTGTCTAATGATACAGTTTATTTTTACTGCTTGGTTACTTTGGCTTTGGTAGCACTTTTTACTTTTTCCAGCAATGTCACTGACGAGTTGGTCTAGTCCCAGTGGTTTTCTGGACTTATTGTAGGCGGCAGCACAGCATTCGTGGCATAGCACAAGCAGGAGTGCACTTATTTTTTGTAAGAAGTAAAACAAGTTGTCAGCGGGGGGTCATCAGTAATGATAGATAACGTGACCATTCCTCGTCAGAATTTTCAGCATAATAACATGACACAGCAGGGCTGTCATATTTAGTGTTCGAGTCCTATGAGTTGTGATCAAGTCACGTCGCTGGTTAGCTCAGATTATAGAGAAATCGCATCAGAATGGCGTTGGTCTTTGGCTCAATAGACTGGGCCGAAAATTTTCATGAATAAGAAGCTTTCTTTCAAAGAAATCTGTACATATTTCCTTTGTAGTTTTGGGCTGCTAAGAAGTTAGGTTACACATGTGCCATATTTGCACGAATCTAACGCGCACCTTTTTCCGACAAAATGAGCCCAAAAAGTGGCTACATGTTAGAAATGAGTGTGAAACTAAAACCATGTTCGCGGCATACAATACTCGAATCAGAAAGGAGAGGTGCAGAGCTATCACCACCACAAATGGCAGCCCTCAGTTGCGGCAGAGCACATTATGTTGCGAATTCACGGTGCTTTACTTTGTGGTCGACTGTGACTGGGTTGCATTTTGTATGTTCCGAATTAAGTGCAAATGGTAGTGTGTCAGTGTTATCATGAAGCTCATTGAAAAGGAAAAGCATTCTGTGTGCTGAAGATAGGCCACATCACTTCGCATGCCCAATGCCTGTGACCATAACTAATACAGGTGTCACATGGTCATTCTTCATCATGATCAACGCCGATCCACACCTACACACTACAAACTAATCTGGATCGAATTAACCCGCGCTGACATCAGGCCAAACTGCGATCTGGGAGACAGATTGCAGCTCTCCCAGTATAACGTAAACAAAGGGGGCACTCGCATGTAGACAGGTGAAAGTTTCTACAGACCGAAAACAGGAAAATAACGGGACCTAAAACACAAGCCTGCAGGTTTCCTTTAGCAACTCCCTGTAGGCCGAACTCGAACTCCCTGTTGGCCAACTCCCTGTAGACCAAACTTTAAAGGTGGGGGCTTTTAATGAAAGAACTTTTCAATTTTAATAAATATCAGACAAGTTAGAGGATACTGAACCATGCTGCTGCCATGGCCAGAGGAGGGAAGGTTTACTGCCAAAAAGTGCACTTTTCCTTTTTTTCTTCAGCTAACGTCAATAAGTATACACTAGATCCTTGTTGTAAGAAAGACAAGGAGAGACGCAGGATTACTCCATTATATTCATTATTTCATTATGACCATTACTGCCTTTAACTGCAATATTTGCCATGACAGTGCAAAAATTTTAACATGCAAATGAGACAGCACTGCAAGCCGCAGTAATGCTATATACAGCCAGGCATCCGATGAAGTTTTATAACGCCAGTAAAAAAAAAAAAAAATCTACTCATCAGTACCATAAGAGTCAGCAGACAGTGCGACAGGCCACACTCCATCACAGCGTGATTGTCTTTCGCTTCCTTCCGTTTAGAGTGCGGCTTGTCCACGCTGCTGTGAAACTGGAAGAACTGTGACATTATCGAACAGTCAACAGCGAAAATACACTCATAGTGAACATGTGAAGATTGTGGTGGACTACAGAGCGCGCTGTCTTCACCACTACAATGCACACGGTGTGTAGGCCAATGAACATTGCTGCGCTTGGCTAGGCCGGCTTGTGGTCCCCAAGGTCGCTACACTGCCGATGCACTCACAGAGGCCACACACAGCTGCGTCAGTGTTTGGTAGTGCATGTACGCAGGCGGCCGTAATGAGAGAAGCTGATGCAATAACCATTTCTCACAACTGCATGCAAGCGAAGGCACATCATTGCATTTATCCCTCGTATCTATACTGCCCGCTGTCTGACTAAGCATTAGCATGACCTCCGAGAGTGCCACAATGGAATTTCGGAGGCCATGCTGCGGCATCTGGCTGAGGCGAGGAAAAAAAAAAGCGGGATGGTGGGTAAGGACTGCAACAGGATGCAAGAAGGCAGCAGCACATATTGGTGTGCACTGCTGCTTTCACACAGCTGTACATGGAAGTGTGCAGTGGTTTTATCGGGCCATGTAATTTTTGTATCACCATGCCAGACAATGCAAGAAGCGATTTTGTCAGCGTGAACATGTGGCAATTTTTGGTTTTGGTGATGATTTCAGTTTGTTATATCCATTCAAAGGTGAATTTTAATTAGTTAAAATGAGGTTTCAAATGCATGTACATCTATGGAGATTTCAAGGGAAATTTTATTTTGTTTCGTTATATTCCTTATTTCGTTATATGTCATTGTGTTATAAAGAGTTTTGAGTGTACTGCCAACTACCAGAAGCAAGGGAGCATGCCTTTCTCAAGTTACAATTCCCTGTTACCTTTCTTACGGGGCAGCTTTCAAGTGCCTATTCTTGTGTTGAGCGTCGTCCCTCCACTCTCACTGTAACTGAGCAAATGAGCAGAGCAAAGGAATATCCAGGATCACACGCCTCGGGCAACACGATAAATTTCTTTCTTTGAGAGGATGCATTACCGTGGATGTAAACGACAGTTTTCTTAGAACGACCTTCCACAAGTACGGGATACACAGCACCTCCCGCTCCCAAAACAGATGCTCACTGGTCCTTTCCTTTCACAATGAGTGAATCATTGTGTGCAAGTGCATTGTCGGTGCATCTCGCAGAGATAAAATTGCGTTAATGAGAACATACATGTCCTTTTCTAATTTTCTTGCTTTGTATATCACCACATAAACACGCACATTCTTCTGCACTTATATTTCGCAGAAGAAATACTGTAGCCATCAGTAGTTTTCCTCTTCTTCATGTTTCACTTCAATGTGCACACACTAATGTGCTCTGTAGTGGATAAAGAATGAGCCGTGGTCAGTGACGTACAGAGAACCAGCTGTTTTGCAAGAATGTGCTTGTTATGTAGGCACTGCATACACCCCAAATGCATTTTCCTTCAGGAGGAAGAGATGCTTTCTGTATTGAATGTCCACCAATCTTGCTTCGCACAGTCGCGTCATAATTTGCAGACACGACATTCACCGAATACCTATGTGCTGCACTTGTTCCCTTACAATGCCTGAACCTGATGAGGGACACAGCAAACTCTAAACAGTGTGGCTTGTGTTGCACTCACTCTTGGCTTCATAAAAACCATAGTTAGGAGCTCTTACCACTGGTGCGAAACTCGAAGACATGCCCCTCTGTTTCATCGTCTCGAAGCCTCGAGTAGCTCGCCTTGGCCCTTGAGGAGGCAACCCAGGAACCGTGCTGGCTGCGCACACCATTTTCAAGTAGAGCAACAGATAGGAGCGGCTCCGTGAAGTTCTTGCTGAAGTGACTCAACCCAAACTGTGCAATCTGTACAGGATAGAAGTGGCCCTTGGGGTCCCACTGTGTCGAGATGGGTACACCTGTGCAAAATGCAATGAGGCTGTGAGATACTGCATCACCTCTTCCATCCCACAAGTGTCCTCTGTGACCACTGAAGAGAAAAAAAGACATTCATTTAGCAATACACATTCATATAGCAATACTGTATGCCCTTTTCATTCTCTCAAGTAGTGTATAGGAGGAAAAAATGCTGGAAAAAGATTGTTGCAATGAACTATCAAATATATTCATACATAATCATGCTGCAACAAGTCATTTGTCCCTTTATTGTCCCTTTAAGCGTGGGCTGATAGTTTCATCATCATCATCATCATCATCAGCCTGTCTACGCCCACTGCAGGGCAAAGGCCTCTCTCATAGATCTCCAATTATCCCGGTCCTGTGGTAACTGCTGCCAATTTAACCTCATAAACTTCTTGATCTCATCTCGCCACCTAACTTTCTGCCACCTCCTGCCATGTTTGCCTTCTCTAGGGATCCACTCTGTTACCCTTAATGACCAACGGTTGTTTTGCCTTCGCATCACATGCGCTGCCCACGTCCATTTCTTCTCAATTTCTGCTAATATGTCCTTAACATGTGTCTGTTCCCTAACCCACTCCGCTAGCTTCTTGTCCCTTAAGGTTACACCCCTCATTTTCTCCCATGAACACACCAATTAACCCTTGGTTACAATGAGTGTTACTCATTATATGTAATCTTTCATGACAGCCAAGGCTGTCAGCATTAACAATCTGACAAGATAAATTGTTCCACATAACCACAAATGTAGGACGAAAGCAAGATAACTTAAATGTATTACAATGCAAAATGAATAACCTGACATACAGGGCCGATTATAAAAGTAATGCGCATGTTTTTGCTCTGATGTGACTATCCATGGAAGCGTTGTAAAACTAGTCGGGCAACATTGTGAGGAGTCTGCCCTTCCCATGTGGCCGATCGCCAGTTTACTCCTTGCAGTGTGAGAGGAAAAATGTGCCTCCGTTGGAAACATTTTTTTTTCCGTCTTTGTAACACGCACGATGGAGCGTTCGCTTGAACAACGATACGCTATCAAGTTTTACGTGAAGCTTAGAAAGAATGCAACCAAAACATTCCGAACGCTTCAGGAGGTCTTCAAGGAGGGCTGCATTTCAAGATCACAGTGCGGGAGGTGGCACAAGGTGTTTAAGGAGGGCCGAGAGGAGGTCCCTTACGAACCCTGTTCTACATGCCCAGCAATGACCAGAGCCTTCGAAAACATGGATCGAGTGCGCGAAGTTTTGCGTTCCGACCATCGCTTTAGCGTCCGGCAAATTGTTTACACCCTAGACATGTCCTAATTTAGAGTACATGGGATAGTGACCGAGGATATGAAAATGCACAAGGTCTGCGTGAAGCTTGTGCCGAAAGTGTTGATGGAAGATAAGAAAGCCCTTTTGAGTCTTGCGCTGCCAAGAATTTCTGCATTAAACTTGAAAGTGAGCCGAACTTTCTTAACTCTGTCGTAACCGGAGATGAATCCTGGATGTTTGAGTACGACCTAAAATAGGCAGAGCAGCGAGTGGCACACAAAATCATCCCCCTGCCCCAAGAAAGTGCAAATGAGCAAGTCTCGCATGAAGACGATGCTCGTTGTCTTCTTTGATGCCCGAGGAATTGTCTATTTTAAGTTTATAGCACAGGGGGAAACTGTCAACTCAGCCTTTTACATGGACGTACTTAAGAGATTAAAACGCCAGGTCATGCACGTGAGGATTGACATCAAAGACATGGTCAAACACCTCCATAACAATGCCTCCAGCCACACGTCCTTCATGACTGCCAACTTCCTGGCATGGAGCAACACTCCAGTTGTCCCCGATCCCTTTTGCAGTCCCGACTTGGCTCTGTGTGACTTTTTTTTGTTTCCCCTACTGAAGAAAGAGCTGAAAAGAAAGCACTGCGAGACCATGGAAAGCATCCAAACGCATGTGACAATGTTCCTGAGAGACATTCCCATCAAGGACTTTGAGGGTGCCTTCCAGGCATGGCAGACATGTCTCCGCAGGTGTATTGGTGCAAGGGGGGAGTATTTTTAATCACTTGTACATATCCGATGAATAAATCTATTTTTCCCAGAAAATGCGTGTTACCTTTATGATGACCCTGTACTTATACTGACTGATAACAGAAGAACCAGTAACGTGGGAAATGCTCAGAGTTCAGCCAGAAAAGGTTTATCTGTGGCCAACTGTTCTGTGCAAGGAAGAGAGGCATGGGAGAGAAAGGGAGTAGTTGATGGACCGATTTGTGCATTCTAATGTCCTAATAAAACAGGCTCTGGATTAATTTTTACCACATTAGATACTATAATGTGCAGCCAAGAACATGTGTCAGTGCACTTTGGCCCGATCGAAATTTAGAGGCCATAGCTGGCTGTGAAATCCACTACCTTGTTCTCAGGAGAAAGGATAGCACAGACATTGGGCAAATATCTACAGAAAAAGGAGCAGCAGAGATAACATTGACAGAGCATACAGCAGACTACATATATTTATAAATAATTCACACATATGTGTTCTACATGAAAGAGAGAGAGAGAGAGAGAGAAAGTCTCTCATAAAATTCTGGGGATGTTAGCCTGGCTATGTGCCTGACATGCTATTCCAGGTTCTGGGGGTGACATACATAATCATCACCCAGAGCCTGGAGGGAGAGACAGACAGACAGAACTAAGGGTGCCTATTCCAATACTATCATGCAACACAACACCCATACTGCTGTCTTAGTGAAGCAGGCCCAGCAAAGAAAAAAAAAATACTGTATAAAGACAATAACATAAAATAAAATATGTGCTGAATTGTCTTTAGTGTCCGCCATGCAGCTTACAATCCCATGAAATGTTTGTGCACTGTACCAGTTAAAACTTCACAAGTGATACAACGTGCAGATTACCCTCCATACATACTTACGCCCTGCAATTCGAATGCACCAACAATGCAAACTACTTATAATACAGGCTTACCTTCCATGCCACTGATGCATTTGACACGGTCACGGACAGCCACATTGTAGTTCTCGAACCAGAGGAAAGGCCCAGCTGTGTGGTATGAGGCAGTTGGGGCCATAACCTTGGAGTAGCTGTGCTGCCAGTCGAGCACCTCCTTGCCGTCCCTGTAGGCAATCTTGCCGTACACTTCAAAGTACTTGCGCAGAAAGCTGAAGGGCACAAACACTTCTGGACCCTCTTTCCGACAGGGCACAGCATAGTCGTCATTGATGACGCACTTGATTTCCTGTGCTAGGTGTGCTTTGCCCTTGGCTCCCATGCTGATGCCACCGTTGGTGTCTGCCTGCAGAAAAAGAAAAAGAAAACGGTTAAATTCCGGGGTTTCACACACCAATACCACAGTATGATTATGGGGCATACTGTAACAAGAGACGCTGAAATAATTCTTATCAGTTGGCATTGTTGAATGTGCCATTCAATGTAAGTGCATGAAATTTTTTGCCTTTCACTTCCATAAAAATGCAGTGGCCATAGCTCATAATGGCTCTGTCACATTGAGGGCCACCCTCAGGTTGGCTGGTCAGCTTCTACCAAGCGCTACGCATACTTCTCTACTTTCGGGCATGTAATGAAAGGTGTTTAGATTGTGTACTTTTTGTCCATGTGTACTTTAGCCACTTAGTGAACGCGAAACCGAGCAAAATACATTGGTATGTTGCAGAACCCCGAGCAGGCACCCACAGAATCCACTTTGAGAGCCTATACTCTAGTCAGTGGAGAAGAGATGTGCAGGCGAACATGGAGAAGTGCAAGTCTCCACATCTGATACTCTAGGCCAGCTGTGGCAGTAGTGCTAGCTCTTCATGCGGCTAGTTGCACAGGCACACCGTACGGTGTTTCTTAGAGGTAACCTGTGGCAGGTATGAAGGCCAAGTGAGCTTGTATAAGTGTTGGTCCAGTGTGTGCTGTCCTTTGCAAGCCTCCTGTAGCAAGAACCTAAATTTCCAGAGATGCATTTGAACAGGAAGCAGCACAATACGCTTGCCCACTTCTGCCTGTGCTCTTCAATCATGCTAGAATCATGACAGCGAGTGCTTGTGATATTTGAGTCATACCTGTTTATGCTTGCCACAACGTGCACAATGATACACTCATCAAGTTAATTAATAATACTAAATTGTTTATGGACCAACAAAACAATTGAGCTAACTTTGCATAGTTGGCTAATACACTGCTATCAGTAAGAATGCTTCAACTTTTGAATGAAACTGCAAGGTCCATTTTCTGGGCAAGAATTCACAAGTAGGAAGTCAAGTTTCAACAGCAGCTATAATTAAGCGCTAACAGTGTCAGGCGTCCGCACATAAGCAGGGCCAGCAATACAAGAATACAGGAAGAAAGGGAGAAGAAAGGTACAAAGACATGCACACAAACTTGGAGGCTAAAGCTATGGCTTTCCAAGAGCACGCTTGGTAGCAATGCAAAAGGCTCAAAGCTGCCACCATGATGGGTTGCACATGAGCCTTGCTGCTGAAAGTTGGACAACACGGACCAGGATAAGTAATGGATAAGCAGGAGCATGCATAGCAGTAGCACTGTGTGAAGGAAGAATATGAAGCTATCCACTACTGCAGCAAAGATATATATTCAACTAAGCAGCCAGGCAGGCAGGCCTGCTGGCACATTATAGCTCTTGCCTGCATGAGAAGTGGCTCGGCTGGGCTGAGGGGACTGTGCGTGCTGCATCGGGCCAGGTAAGAGAACAGCGTCAGTGCAGCACCCGACAAGGTCAGTACCAACAGCAGCTTCTTGGTTGGCCGCATCCTCACGCCGCCTCCCAGCAACATTGCTTGGCCTTACACCTGCATGTTATGAATAAATTTTAGCTTTAGCGGACAGACCTGAAGCAACATTTCTTATTGCGGTGCATCAGCATGTGAAACTAAGCAAAGAAAAACCAGGACAGGGCATGTTAAACACAGTCTTTCCCAACATTAGTCCATATCCTAAAGGGCAACTCCGGCAATTTTTCGTTTTCCACTGATCTCAACGAAATTTTCAGTATGTGTTCTCCTCGGTACTGCAATAATTTTTTTGCAAAACCAGGTAGTTGCAAGTCATTTAGTTTTCCTGAAAATGAATTTTAAAAATTTTCTGCGGATTCCCAAGTGAGCCACCCTGTGTTTTTGACGTCATTACCTGCAACACTGCCTACCCAAGCCGTGGGCCATCTAAAGCAAAATGGCGATACTTCAGCGCTTAAATCGTCGTCGTGAAGTTCAGAAGAGCTCAATACATCATTGGATGACAGCGCCACTATCACTTTTTAGCACCAGCTTCACCAGCTTCATATTTTTGATGGCGGGGAGGCTGTGATATCATCGAATATGCTGCACAAAGTTTCTACCCATAATAGTTTTGGTTTGAACGCATCATCATTCGGTTATTTAAAATTATTGGTGAGTTTCTGAGCAAACTGACTGACCTGGCTGCTTCGGTGCTATCAGTACTATTCGAAAACAGTGATATTATACCCCTGTCACACTGGACGTTTTAATGTCATTCGAACGCAATGACATTCGCATCGAATGACATTATTCCGCTGCTACACGGCGACATTTAACATCATTCGAATCGAATGACTTCTGAAATCGAATGAGTTCGAGCAACTCATTCGCATTCGCAGTGGGACCGAATGTGTACTCTCTACCCCAGAGACAACGTAAACGTGCGGCACTGAGCATTCCTAATTTGTGAAACGTCATGTGAAAATGGTATTACTTTAGCGCGTTTGCCGATATTCATCATTTTAAAAAGAAAACAGCCAGGCAAGCCGTAACAAAATGTGTTTACTCTCGACATCAGCGGCGTCTGACAGGCTTCGGTATTTCGCCACAGGATGCAATCGCGAACGCCGTTTGCTTGAGCGCAGCGCTTATTACACTGCGTCTTAATTTAGCGTCTGTTTGTCATTAACGCGCTTTGCTTGCAAAAACAGTAAGTGAATGGTTCGGCTGCTGCAAGTCAGCGCCCCCTTTGAGCGCTGCCGTATCAGCTGCAAATTATTCTGTTGGTGTAATTCAGTGAAGCAAAGCCCTGCGTTTATTTTAAATAAAATAGGACGACTTTTCAGCCACTCTGCGCTTACGCTCTGCAGCTTTAAGGTCCAGCTCCTTTGGAACTATCGTCACTGATATCGTAAACGAATGACATTACTTCTTCGTGTGTAGCACAACCGCGGGTCGAATGACATTCGCTGCACCGAATGTCATTCGAATCGAATGACGTTAAAACGTCTAGTGTGACAGGGGTATAAGACTATGGTGGAAAAACAGCCACGGTTCTAACAGGTCTAAGTACCACTAACAGTAACCCACTAACAGGTCTAAGTAAACTTGCTAAATGACCACATACCATTTGTAAGTGGCATTTAGAAAAATGCTGTTTTTCTATATTCACAACTTGTAAAATTCCCTCTTGTGCAATACGCTGCACTTATAAGTCCCAACCCTGACACAGCAGTTCACCAGGCACTCACTTTGGTAAAACTGACTGTAAGAATGTCGTGTGTGACACAGGATACAGAGACATAACGAAAGGGAAGGGGTCAAGGGCTCGTTCTTTATTTGTTAGAAACAACATAATGAGCAAACAGACAGGATACAGAGAGAGGTATAGGACTGCACAGTGGATCAAGATTGAGTAATTTTTCCTAACATAAAAGAGAATGTGGAAAATGCAATACCTAATTATAAACAGGGTTTATTAGGTATGCAGAGCAATGCAATTGGCCAAAGCCTTTTTGATGTAGCTTCTGAGATGGCTAAAACCTCACTTTGAAGCAGCAAATTAACGTTTGGTAGCAGTTACAAAAGCCACAATGAGAAGTTTTACAATGAAATGTGAAACTAAGCATCTGTACCCATACTGTGATCTATAATGTGTACGTAGAAAAATTTGTCACCATTTCACAACCGTGAAAATGGACAAGCAGCGTCACTGTCCACCAACACTACACAACACACACTCAGACAGACACTATACGTATCATACACGGGTGTCTGCGTACTCCTCTTTTATCCCGGTCCACAAGACAATACGAGGCCGCTGATAGTGAAGGACCTGTGCACACGCTTTCTTCTCAAGCGTCTACAGAACGCACACCCTGTACTGCCAGCTTGCCAATGTGCGTTTATGGTAGCGCACTTTTGGCGACACATGGCTTTAGCTTCTCGCTTGCTTCCGCTGTGCTGAATCCATAGAGAGAAGAGCGCACATCGGCGTGATGCTATCGCTACCACGTAGGAGTGGGGTGAGGGCTAGCGTGTGGTGGGTCAAGGACAGGAGTGGGCTCTCTTTTCCCTTCTGAGCAATCCAAGTCATCTTTCTTTTTTCATTTCATTCATTTATTCATGCGTCCATTTATTCTTTTTCTCTTTCTATATTTCCATTTGCATAATCAGCATAATCACTGTCATGTAGCAGTGGGCTTTTCATTTTTTTTTTTCATTCTTTCTTCCTTTTCTTTCCTTGTTTCTTTTTTTTTTTATCCATTTCTATACCGTCCTTAACGTAATCACTACCAAGTGGCAAAGGTCAGAGTTCGAGAATATTGATAGCGGGTCGAAGGCCAGAGTGGGTCAGCTCTTCCCTCCCGCACGACAGGCACCACTGTGACGTCCCCGCTGGCGCCGACTGGACCCCGGGCTTGTTAACTGGGACATTTTCGTTCGTTTCTTGGAACCTCTCCTTGGCAAAACGAAGAACCGCCAGAGTGATGAATGCGCGTTTCGGAGCGAGGTTCCCGGAGCGAATCTATTGACAATCTTCACGGGCCCACCGCACAAACACCCGGCGATCTAGCGACGGCGTCTCTTGCCTACGGGCACTGCGGCTGCGAGGCAACGTACGCGCCCCCACTTTATGGCCGGGGCGCGGCAGAACGCCTTTTGTTCGTCCCATCCATGCGACCGGCCAGGATGGACATTCCGTCAAACTCGGCAGCCCCGGACTCATTAGCGCGCCCTCCGTCGACGGCCACTTGCGGCGTTCAAGGGAGAAGAAGCGGTGCCTTCTGATGGTGAAAGAATAGGATGTAGAGTCGCAAGGTTGTGGCCCGGCCTGAACATCTGGACGCCAAGCTCCGAGAACCAGGGCGAGAGGGGGCGGCCGGGGGCTTTTCGGAAAAGCACAGCGCTCTTGTGTGCGTCCCCCCCCTTTGAGGCGACGCGCTTTGTCTGAGCATTGACATTCTTGGTCGCCCCTGATTCATGAGCCATCGTACAGCTCGCCTGTTTCCCTCTCCAAAGTTGTAGCTTGTAGCTTTTTACTTGCTCTACTTTGCTTGAGAGAGGGTTTTACCACCGGTGTTGGATGCGGGGGCGGATGCCGAAGCTGTCACAGACTGACCGACAAGAATATATGCCGCGTCAGTAATTGCAATTGGTTAACGGTCGCGGAGGGGCGGCGTCGAGGTCAAGAAAAGCACCCGCGGGACAAAGGTGCAGGGCAGAACGGAGAACAGAGCAGAAGGAGAACAGGGCAGAACGGCAGAACAGAAGAGAACGAGAGAAGGAAATCAGGAGACGGTGAAGAGATGTGGTGACCTTCCGTCATGTTGAAGTGCGAGTCTCGCTTGCGATCCCTCGTGTGCCGTTCCCTCGCGCGCCGTTCGGCTCCCCAACCTCGGAGAGATGTAGGGATTGCGAGAGCCTGATGTGAGCAGCAATGATCGGAGATCGGAGATCGGAGATCCGTGAGCTACGACGACTTCGAAGAAGACATCTGAGCCCCCCCGGCCCAAGCACCAGTCCACATGCCCGGCGACGTGACCTACGCGCCGATGGAGACCTCCCAGATAAGCGTACCTTCCGTTTCGGCAGCAAGCGAAATTGAGACATTGCGCCTTTAGTTGTGGTAGACTGTTACATCGGTAGTTCATTGATGAGCTTGTTTGCCATATTGTTCCCTGTGTTGAACTGCCATGTTTAATGATTGCCTTGGTCGTATCATTAAGTTTACTAATTGATAATTGTAAATGTAATCATGTCCGTACATTAAACATCATGTTTTGTTAACGTAACAAAGCCTCTTTTCTTCCCAGCCCCAGCACGAACCCGTTTTGGGGTTAAATGTTGTTGAGATGTATGGCCAAAGGGGGATGAGCGAGGTTGGTTGTGGTGTTTTACTGAAAGCGGAGCGGTAGGTGTGGTAGTGAAGAAGTGTTGTGTAGAGCGTGGAACCGCCACCCCCCTTTGCGCGTAGTAGTGGGACATCTCAAATGGTGGCACAGCGGTGGGATTCTTGCTGGGGTTATGGTGCGAGCTTTTACCCTCGTATCAGGGAAGGAGAGGCAACAATATGAGTGAACAGAGTACGCAGATGGCCCACGGAGGGGCGCTAGGAGTGGACTCGCTAATGTGGATAGATATGGTCCCGGCGTTTACGGGTGATGCTACGGGCATAGATATTCAGGTTTTCTTCAAAATTTTAGAGGAGGCTGGTCGATTGGGAGGATGGCAAGATAGCCACTTGATTTGCATTGCACGATGCAAAATGACAGGCTCCGCGCATGCGTTCGCGTGGCAGGACGTAGATGTGGCTTGCGCAAGTACGTACCAAGATTTTAAGGCATTGGGTCTAAGGCGGTTCGACACTGAACCTGCCAGAGCGAAGCTTGAACAGTTTATAAGCGCGAAGCAGAACCCTGGGGAGGAGGTGCGCTCTTTCGCGGACCGCGTGCGAATCCTAGGAATCGCCACGTTGGAAACCGTTTGCGGTGAAGATCCTGTAAAGACACAGCTGCGCCGGGAGATTTTAGCAGAACAGCTGTTGTCGAGGTTCGTCGCCGGCTTGAGTGACCCAGTGAGAAGGTTCGTCCTCTTCCACGACCCTCAGACATTTGATGAGGCGATAGAGGTAGCCGCGAGGCAAGAGCGGATCGAGAAATGCACGCGATCACACACACATTCAGTTCACCACGCCAGTGACAGTTTTGAGGAACGCGAGCTGCAGGATCGTCTTGATCGCCTCGAAAATTTGATAGAGAAGAGTTTGGGACTACGCGAACATGAGCGAGACATCAAAGATGAACAGCGAGGTTCGATGCCACCTCCTCAGAAAGGTGACGACTACAGTCAGTTGCGTCACACCGCTCAAGAATGTAACTGGCAGCCGCAGGATCCGTGGAGTGAGGCCATTAGCTGTCAATCCACCGACGGCCAAAATGTAGAAGGAATAGCGGAAAGGTTAGAGGTAAGCTCTGTTCGTGGCCTTATCGAGGAAAAGGCGCTGATATCTGTTGTTGACATTTGCGGGGAGAGATCAGCTCTAGCAGAAGCTGGTGAAGAGATAGAAAAATCGGACAGGAAGTGCCAAGCAGAGGAGGCATCGGAGAATGCGCAGGTTAGAGAGAGTGGAGCTGAGGCGTCCTCGAGCTGTGAGGCCCCGCAGAGCGCAACCCAAACGGACGAGGAGAGCGGAGACGATAGAGTCGGGGCACCTTTTGAAATTGAGTCAGAGCCGGTCACGGGAGGGGGTTTTACTGCAAAGGAGGTTGTTTTCTGCGGTTCTGAGGAGTCTAGTGAGATGCAGACCACCCCTGTGGCTGAAGAATTGCGTGGTTCGGCGTTGTTGGAAAGTGAGATGGGCCTCGACGTACGTCCGCAGGAAGGGTGCGCTTTGGTGGGGAGCGAGCGGCAGAAAGAGTGGACAATGACAAAGTCAGTCATGCGTCGGCGAGGAAAGGCTACCGGAGGGGGCCGAAGCACTAGAACGAGCGTGAAGGTTGGCAGAACACTGTTTCCCCCGCGTTTCAAACTTTCTCTTCGGCGTATTGAGGGAAGACGGCCGAGATGCCGCATGAAACACGGCGAGCGGGGGTCTCACATTGGTCGCATTGTCTGTGGGCTCTGGCGTGTTCGAAAGCCGCCGGGACCGAGGCCCCATCGGGCGCGAATTAAGGTCTCAGACTGTCAGGACAGTCACGGAATGTTCCAAATGTCACCCGCAGTTGCCGCGTAGCCTTTCGCTGTAGGATTATGTAGGTTGTCGTAGTGGTATCGCGCGTATTTGTGTTTTAAAAGGTTCGTGTGTTTTAAGTGTTGTTTACTTTGTAGCAGGTATTACTTCATGTCGAGCTGTGTACGTGGGCCACCTTAGCTTGATGAGTGGCAGTAACCAGTGTTTATCATTTCGCCTTGTTTGATTCTGCTCATATATTGTTTCATTACTTTGTGTAGACGGTGTGCCGAAGCTTTTGCCTCACGTATCTTTTATTTTTGCTTTCACTTGTAGACTTGCTTGGTGTTTGTGGATATCGTTTCGAAGTGAGGCAGGTAGATTAGATGATCATCGTGGTTTTGTGTCGCACGCGGGATTTGAAGTCGGTGTAAGAGTGAGTTGTGCCGCCCCGACTTGTGTAGCGCCTAGCGATGGTGGATGAGCGTGGATTCAGTGCATGTGAGGTTGCCGCGATCCCGCCGCTTGTCGGAGAAGAGGCGAAAGGGGATTACTTTTGGAAACGGGAAGTTCAGGGGGAAAAGATACGTGACTGGCAGCTGTAGCCCGAGTTAGGTAGATGATGTGAGGTGGTCGGTCGAGATACGCCGATGAGTGCTGCGAGACAGGTGATGGGACGAGATGAGTAGAGATGGTGGATCGGCTCCGGCGTTTTCCCTACACAATAGTGTCGTGCCTCGTTAGGAGGCGGGGAGCGCCGCCGAGTTAGTAGATATGTAGCAGCCCGGGTATCGCCGGGAAGCGATGAGAGATCGAGCGGAGAAGTGATCAAGGCGTTTCCCCACACGGAAACGTGTCGCGCCTCGTTAGGAGGCAGGGAGCGTCGCGATCGTTGTTGGTGCACAGCGGCCAGTGCCACAGTTGTAGCGAAAAGCAGGTACGCGCACGCCTCGGTCCTTTTGAGACGCGCGGTTGACGCTGGTGGACCCTTTCCCACTCCGACAGGTGCGGCTGAGATCTAATAAGAAATCCGGCATAGTCGAATGTTGATATCCACATGACCTGTGTTCCTCCACCATCGGGGCTTTCATTTATTTGGGATGGCCGAAAAAAAAAGAGATTGTATTTTTCAGTGCATGTGTAGCATGACAATTTGTTGCGATAGCTTGTGTGTGTATCCAAAGCGATTGCGCCGAAGGTGAACATCGCGGGTGAGGTGCGCGGTTGATGTGTGTGATGTGTTCGCGTGGTGGTGAACATTCTGCGCACATGACTGAACGTTGCGTCCATCGCTACGAGGCCGCACGGTGAATGCGCAAATGTGACTCGTGCGCGGCTTCCCTACGCATCATCCGCGAGTTTCTGCGGTGGCGCTCAGCGTTTCAAGTGTGTTGTGCGCGGCCGATCTGCTAAATCAAACTGCTTCCTGGTGGACAGTATGTGTGAGTTAATCGTACATTGGTTCTTTTCGGCGACGCGCTACCGCTGGGACTGAATCGCGAGTGTACTGTGTGCGCATGCCTTATTTGTATGACTGCCGCAGTGTCTCGGTTTCGCTGCGGCGCCCGAAAGCGCTACGCGCCCGCAATTCTCGTATTTGAATTTCCCCGCTGGGAAAATTCTTCTGTAAGAGGAAGGGATTGTGACGTCCCCGCTGGCGCCGACTGGACCCCGGGCTTGTTAACTGGGACATTTTCGTTCGTTTCTTGGAACCTCTCCTTAGCAAAACGAAGAACCGCCAGAGTGATGAATGCGCGTTTCGGAGCGAGGTTCCCGGAGCGAATCTATTGACAATCTTCACGGGCCCACCGCACAAACACCCGGCGATCTGGCGACGGCGTCTCTTGCCTACGGGCACTGCGGCTGCGAGGCAACGTACGCGCCCCCACTTTATGGCCGGGGCGCGGCAGAACGCCTTTTGTTCGTCCCATCCATGCGACCGGCCAGGATGGACATTCCGTCAAACTCGGCAGCCCCGGACTCATTAGCGCGCCCTCCGTCGACGGCCACTTGCGGCGTTCAAGGGAGAAGAAGCGGTGCCTTCTGATGGTGAAAGAATAGGATGTAGAGTCGCAAGGTTGTGGCCTGGCCTGAACATCTGGACGCCAAGCTCCGAGAACCAGGGCGAGAGGGGGCGGCCGGGGGCTTTTCGGAAAAGCACAGCGCTCTTGTGTGCGTCCCCCCCCTTTGAGGCGACGCGCTTTGTCTGAGCATTGACATTCTTGGTCGCCCCTGATTCATGAGCCATCGTACAGCTCGCCTGTTTCCCTCTCCAAAGTTGTAGCTTGTAGCTTTTTACTTGCTCTACTTTGCTTGAGAGAGGGTTTTACCACCGGTGTTGGATGCGGGGGCGGATGCCGAAGCTGTCACAGACTGACCGACAAGAATATATGCCGCGTCAGTAATTGCAATTGGTTAACGGTCGCGGAGGGGCGGCGTCGAGGTCAAGAAAAGCACCCGCGGGACAAAGGTGCAGGGCAGAACGGAGAACAGAGCAGAAGGAGAACAGGGCAGAACGGCAGAACAGAAGAGAACGAGAGAAGGAAATCAGGAGACGGTGAAGAGATGTGGTGACCTTCCGTCATGTTGAAGTGCGAGTCTCGCTTGCGATCCCTCGTGTGAGCCGCGCCGTTCGGCTCCCCAACCTCGGAGAGATGTAGGGATTGCGAGAGCCTGATGTGAGCAGCAATGATCGGAGATCGGAGATCGGAGATCCGTGAGCTACGACGACTTCGAAGAAGACATCTGAGCCCCCCCGGCCCAAGCACCAGTCCACATGCCCGGCGACGTGACCTACGCGCCGATGGAGACCTCCCAGATAAGCGTTCCTTCCGTTTCGGCAGCAAGCGAAATTGAGACATTGCGCCTTTAGTTGTGGTAGACTGTTACATCGGTAGTTCATTGATGAGCTTGTTTGCCATATTGTTCCCTGTGTTGTACTGCCATGTTTAATGATTGCCTTGGTCGTATCATTAAGTTTACTAATTGATAATTGTAAATGTAATCATGTCCGTACATTAAACATCATGTTTTGTTAACGTAACAAAGCCTCTTTTCTTCCCAGCCCCAGCACGAACCCGTTTTGGGGTTAAATGTTGTTGAGATGTATGGCCAAAGGGGGATGAGCGAGGTTGGTTGTGGTGTTTTACTGAAAGCGGAGCGGTAGGCGTGGTAGTGAAGAAGTGTTGTGTAGAGCGTGGAACCGCCACCCCCCTTTGCGCGTAGTAGTGGGACATCTCACCACCAACGGACATTCCGACCACCTAAACAGCGCCGCTGTTAAAATCCATCACACTCCTTGACTTGTAGTGCCATCTTGTAGTGCCATCTTGACTTGTAGTGCACAAGAGTAGACGTTGCAGTGCACATGAGCTGTGTTATTGCATTGGCATTCCTAACTGCATGCCCTCAACAGAAAAAAAAAGAAAGAAATTCTTCATTCCCACACTGCTTACAAGCAACCTGTATGACACTTCGAGCACTGATGACTCGGACAAGAATGTCACTTTGTCAAAGTTCTGTTAGGATGAATTAGTTACTTATTTCTGTTCATTTTTTTTCAATATGCACCCTGGAAATCTGTATTTGGTAATATAGTAGCCTATATTTATATAAATTGGTCCAGCAAATTAATTTTTTTGAGGAAAGAAATGGAAAAGGAGAAAAGGACCAACCAAAAATTCGAATGTTTCAATATGTGCCATGTCATTTTTTTCTTATTTGAAGGAGTACTTGATCTATGGTTATAATTCCTGAAATAAAGAATGCCAAGTGACTTTGCACAATTTGTACATTTTGAAATGTGATTTAAGAGTCCCTGCCAGAGCTGTTGCTTCTTCTTCAAAGGCTTTTTGAAATATTTATTTTTGCTATGACTTTTTTTTTTTAAAACAAGTTCTTTCTGTACCTTAGTAAAGTAAAAACCATTTGAAAGCCCACTCATTTACCTTTGGTTTATGTATTGCATAAACACAAAAAAAATTCCAACTCAAACAGACAAAAGACATCCAATTTCCCTATGCTAAGAAAAGAACTCAAACTTTTGCTTAAGTTGAAATGCCCAACCAAGATGATGGGAAATTTTAACACCATGTTTTTCCCACGGCGAGTGGAATTTTCGATAAAGTCAGAACGTTGTATACTATCAAAAATTAAGTGCCCAGTATAAACTCTTCTGAAAATCAATCAAAACAAATAGTAGAAAATGCCTCACTAAATGAACTAAAACAGTGCAACCTGTTCAAGTGTGTACATGTTGTGCTGGTTGCAATTACTACAATAAATGAAGTCTGCTGTCCTATAAAAACTTGTAATTGCACTTAGTAATTACCATTCTCTAACTATGCAACTGTTGGAAAGTACTTGTACTCTATGTGATAATGTAATCTTGCAGTATGGGTCACTTATTCTTTGGTGGAAGTGAACTCGACCCTCTCCTCCAAACATGTGGAACCGCTCACTCTATGAAAAATGTGGAAACACTCACGTCAGCCATATCCTTGAAATAAAACAGGTGACTCATCTATCACAATGTTCTTTTTATTTATTTAAAGGAATTTTTTTCATAATACGGGGATACTGATGGAAGTCAGGATGAAGAATCATGAACGCGATTTCCATTATTTTAATGAAGTATTGAGCTTAATAATGGTCACAACACAAGTGACAACAGTATGATGGTACCTCTACATTAGCCCAGATTGTAATGTATTGTTACCACACCTTAACACAAGTGCTGGAGGGTTCTTATTACAGAACACCATCCTCATAATGGCCTTGGCCATGATTGGTCAGAACAGTGCAACCATTAACATAACAAAACAGCACACCACTCATCATGTGCAAGAAATGCGCTAAACAGAAATAAGCTCAAAGCTATGTAACATGAGTGATGCAGGCATTTTTTTCTTTCACAGCGCATTCATATTTGCTATGTATCGCAGCGCAAGATGGCAAAGATGTACAAATATGGATGCGCCAGAAGTGTATCCATGTGGCCTTGTCCTTTGTTATCATCCTCAGAAAACATTTGTGAGTATCCTTCAATCAGGATCTCCAAAACATTATCTCAGGTGACACTGCAGAGGTTTCTTCAAGGACGCACTGTTCTGGCTATAACTATCCTCAAGAAGTTTCAAAATATTCTTTCATTAGTCTCTTTACAATTTTAGTAAATGCATTGGTGCTCCTTTACTTACATTAATTGGTATTTTTCCTACATTAACAGCTCTAATTACCAATTCATTTGAACACGAAATAATCGATCAATCCTCATTCGGCCAGGCCACCTAAAGTGACAAGTGCAGTGCATATATTGTGTGCTACCGAACGCGTCTACCAAGAGTAGTGATTTATTGTCAAAATGATGCTTCATTCTGCAGCCGAATAGGGAGCACGGCGTACGACGAGTAACGTCGCTACGCGCCGCGGAAGTAGCTAATGATGACGATGATGATGATAGTGATTCGATTAAGGAAAGGACGCTAATTTCTGCAGCCCATGTCCGTGGGGGAGTGAGAGAGAGTGAAAGAAATAGAAAACCGTAGTGGAGGGCTCCGGAAATTTTGACCAGCTAGGGACTGACAACGCACAGCCTACAGGCCTCTGGCATTTTCGCGTCTATCCAAAAGCGACCGCCGCGGCCGGGGTCGAACCCGCGGATTTTTTTTTTTTTTTTTTTTTTTTCAGCCGAGCACCATAACCGGAATTTCAGATTAAACGCCGTTTGCCCTTCTCCTCGCGGACACCGTGACGTGGCTCATGGTGCGCCTACGTACGTGTCGTTCATGGCACGTGACACTTCGAGAAACGCGCTTCGGTGACGTGGGGTTCACGTGGCGCTTAGAGGAGCGTGGGACAGCCTGAAGTCCCTATATCGCTTTTCTCGGGGTTCACGGCATCGTAGCGGAGTTAGGAAGAACATGGCGACCTGACGCCGCCGTCAACCGGATATGAGCGTTGACCAATGAGATTCGTCAGCGGCACATCAAAACTTGCCGCTACTTAAAAGAAGGGAAAAATCTGAGGGCTTTAGGACAGCCCAGCAGCCTATCATACAGCCTAGCAGTACCTCCATAGGGAAAACAACGACCCTTACAAAGTTCACATGAAATCCACACAGCGGAAGTGCTCATGTTATCTTTGCAGCATGTTCTATGAACACTACAGTTTTCATATCGCCCACTTCAGTGACCTTTGAACTTGGCAAACGAGCCTCCCCCGACGCTGCAACTTGAATAACTTACTCTATATTCAAAAAGAACGATGTGGTTCCGGAAAGTGCATGACATTACTAAAAATAAAGCCACGGTGGCGGCGCGTGCAGCCTTATTTACGCATCGCACGACGACGGCCGCCGCCAGTGTAGACGCGCGCCGAGACCACTCCGATATGCAGCGCGCGAGCAAACAAACGAATAAGAGCGATGCACACGGAAAGATGTCGTCGACGTTATACAGTCCACACGCGGACGTCGCCATCGAAGCGGGCCGACCATTGCACAGATCGAGAGCAAGGTACACACAATGCGCTGCAGGAATAACAGCGAACTGGACGAGAAAGGGAAGTGAGACCGGCAATCTAAACGGAGATGCGAGGTGAAAGAGGAGGAGGGCACATTATGCGAGATCGTCTCCGCAGTTTGAAAGCGACGCTGTCCATTCCTGTCCCGTTCCGTCTACGCAGTCCACAAGGCACGATAGGCGAGCGGCGCACCTGCTCGCCTGCCTCCCTCCCTCCCTTCCACAACTCCTGGACACACACTGTGGGATCGATGCTAATGTGAGCCCGCGGACACGATCAAAAAGGACCGAGGCACGACATAGGTAAGGGCTCCAGGGACGAACAAACGAAGAAGCAGCTATGCCACCAGTTCCGGCGCTCATTAACTTGCAAATAGGACTCTCGGGCGACGACTTCGATCTGGGGGAGGAGGACAGGTGCAAGGGGGGTCGGACGAGAGACAGTGAAGCTTGCTGCTGCTGTTTTTCGCCCGATAGGCGATGGCTGGGCAAAGACCGTCTCGCTGGTCGCGGGACAAAGAAGGTGGCGACATATCAGACACCACTCTTCCCTGCCACGAACTTTGCCCTCAATGCGCCGTCGACAGAGCGCACGTTTCTATCGCGAAAGTCGCACTGGACCGTCCGGTGCTGTGCGGCTTTCTGTCGCAAAAGCAATTCGGGAAGTTTGATTGGCTCAGGCTTATCGGTTCTACACAGGCCTCCTCTCCCATTCCCTCTGTGCGGGATAGGACAACTGGAACCACGTGATGGTGGCGGTTCATGGAAGACAAAATACGCTAATTTTTGCAGGCCGAAAGGGAGCACGCCCCGGCGTCTACGAACGAGAGAGAGAGGTGATTGTGGCGAGGAAAAGACGCCACCTTTTGATAGTTGTGAGCATGGCTCAGCACAATAGCCTCTTTGACTGACTGATTTCTGGGGTTTAACGTCCCAAAATCATGATCTGATTACGAGTGACGCCATAGTCGAGGGTTCCGGAATTTTCAACTACCTGTACTTTTTTTTTTTTTTCACATGCACTGACATCGCACTAGTACACGGGCCTAGACGATTCGCCTCCATCGAAATGCAACCGCCGCCGCCGCCGGGATTCGATCCCACGAATAGCCACTAGACCACCGTGGCGGGGAACAGCCTCTTTCAGGCTTGGGAAAGGTGAGCGAAAGAAAAGAGTAAAAGAAAGAGGAAGCCTTCGCGAGACACAAGTGACCACATCCCAGGCGCCAGGTCGGGGTACATACACCTCTCTCCATTAGAAAACCGGTATATGTCCGGCAGCACAGGTAAGCTTTCATTTCCACTGCACTTGCATCGGTAAACGGCTGGTACACTCGAACGCCTCGAAATGACCTGCTTAACGAAATAATCATTACGTCCCCGCTTTACTGCGACAGTTGCCTTCGGCAACATTTTACAGCAAAGGAATCCGTACGACGAAGTATCTTAGAGGTCCGTTGCAATGACAGTGGCTTATATGCACTACAAGTTCTGTCAACTCCTGGTAGTTCTGTCACTCCTGGAACTCCTGGAAGTTCTGTCAGCTCCTGGTAAGTCCACTGTCGCGAAGACTTCGTTTTATACAGTTGTTGCTTAATGCACTTGACGGAATGCTTAACTCAAGCGAATAATTCATTCGCGAGTAAAAGGAAAATGACAAAGTGGAAGGTGAGAGGCAGTAGTAGGCTGGAAAACGTTGATATGCCTAACCCCTTCAGGGAAGAGCGAACAAAGGAATACAGAGATGGGTGTATGAGGAGAGAAAAATATCGATATACAAGTTTCAAAAATACGAAATAAAAAGTTAGCAATGACATCGAACGAAATGGGGAAGGCGGGGAGTAATTAATAATAATAATTTCTAGGGTTTCACGTCCCAAAACCGCGCTATGACTGTAAGAGACACCGTAGGGAGGGCTCCGAGAGTTTCGACCATACTTGGAGTTCTTTAACGTACGCTGACATCGCACAGTACACGAACCTCACCCAGATATATTTCTAGGCAACACTATACATCATGAAAAGGAGCAGTGGAAGACACTATTCGTCATGCATTATGAAAAGGAGCAATGAGAGACGCTACTCGCTAGCTCATACAGATGTAGTAAGCACTACTGGATTTAGTCCTGTGGGCAGAGAAGGCCATTGGAGTCCTGGACTAGGGACCCCGCCCGTCAGTCTGTTATTACTCCCCTTTCCCTTTTGACAATAAAGTATCTTATCCCTCTCTCTCTCAACATTTCTATGGAGGCGAAATGTTGAGAGAGACAGGGAGATCAGGTCTTCGGATCAACAGCCAAGTGCCATCTACCACCGTGGGGTGGGGAGGGCGGGGAAGTACTGGTTGTTAGAAAAGGATAAGACAGCGCCATGTTCTTCATCTCTGAAAGGAATACGGTTCAGCCTCATAGCGAAAGGTCAGTGTAGGGGATAAGATAATACAAAAGAGAGTAGATAACGAGTTTTGAACAAACGTGCGGAGCAGTCGTCCAGGGTGCGCACGCTGGATAGAGGCACCCATACGGCCGTCGTACGTACGCCTGGGACTTCTATATCGACCAAACGGCGACGCAGAACCGGAACACTACCACGTGCGGACACGACAGACGAAGGATATGCTTGTTCATAGAGCACAATTAACGTAATCTACGAAGAAATGTTCGTATGAATGCGATATCGAGCGATGGCTACAACCGAACCCCATTACTCAAAAGTTCCACGCAGTTTAGAACAAAAGCGCGCTTGGCAAAAGAGGAAAGAAACAACTGTGCATCTATAATAACGTGTCCGCATTATTTTTTTTCTTTACACAATGCCGTCGGACAATGCTTGCCGCATTTAGCGTGAAGCACGAAGGCTAAAATGATGGACGTTCGTCTGAGCCATCAGGTGGCATAGGAAGCCGAACGCTCGCACAATTAGGCAGGACCAAAACGAACATCATGCGCGCAACGAGGCCGCGCGGCTCGCGTACAAATCGATGCTTCGAATCTTGACTCGCCGAGAGCTTCAGAAAATATTTGCTCGCTCGGGTTGTCGCAAAAATCGAAGCAAGACAAATCTTTGTCGAGCAACTATATATTTCTCGTAACACTCTCTATAGGGAGTATTCACGCGACGCCAGCGTGCGCCACTTTGTAGTACGTTTCGCAGCTTCCACTGTGCTTATGGAGATAACCGGTTCGAGAAAAAGCGCAGCCTTTCACTGTGCTGGCAGTACAGCAAAATGACCGCCTAAGTGACATCAACGCACACCCCCTATACTATAAAGGTAATTGGTATCCCGGTTGATATACTATACGTACAACTGTATGCGAAACATGAAGTCTATCCTGAGCGTCGTCCCCGACCAATGATTAAAACATTACGTCAAACAACGCTGCGGTCGGATAGGTGTAGTCATGATGATGTATATGCGAGAAGCCTGTATGAAAGCTACCCGTTCTTTCCTGCACTTCTATAAGCAGAGACGAAAGAAAACAAGAAAGGATTTGTTATACAGTTTCGTCCCGTACGTATATAGTTCGGTGAACCTTCGAAAAGGAAAGAAAAAGGTGAAAGAAGGATAAAGGAAAGGCAGGGATGTTAACAAAGATGACCCCAATTGGCTATCCTGCACTGGGGAAGGGAGAGGAAATGTTTGAAACAAGAAAATCAAGATCACTGCGGTGCAGCCGGACTTTGTAAGTGATCCGTGCTCACTTTGAGAAAGGATCAACTGATCCGACTGCCCTGCAGTATAGCTGTCAAATTTTGTCAAAACGTTGCAGCAGCTGTCAAATCTTACTGTCAAAAGTAAAATTGGTGCGTGCTTCCACGTTGGCACTCCGTGAAGTGGCAAGTAATGGCAATGCAGTGCGTAGAAACGTGTATTTAGGAGAACTGCCACAACGACGCACAACTCAAAAGGCGCAAATACGAACGATATGCGCGGTTTGTAAACTAAAAAAATAAAAAAAAAAAGTGCGCAGCTTCCGCTAGGTCGCGCAAGGCCAGATCACAGTGAAGCTCCACGGCCGATAGTTTACTGAAACAGGTCACTTGATAGTTGTGATATTTTGGCGGAAACATGTCGCGTGACGTTGCGTGACGTGATTTTGGCGCGAGCATGTCACGTGATCACCCGAGATCACGTAACGAAATGTCACGTGACATGTACCCGCCAAAACCCCTTAACGCGATGTAGTACCGTGACATGTTCCCACCAAATCACTTGACTTAATGTAAGGTGACATGTTCCCGCCAAAATCACGTAACGCAATGTCATGTGACAGGTTTTCGCCAAAACCAAGTAACGCAATGTCACGTGGTATTGTATCCCAAAGCCTTTAGCGCACAATCACACGACCACGAAAGCGCTCGTCCTTGTGAGGTCTACTCCTCGTGGTCGTGTGATTGCGCGCTAAATGTTTTGGGATGCAATACCACGTGACACTGCGTTGCTTGGTATTTGTTACAACTAGGCCGACTCACAGTTCTACTTTGGTATTGCATGATGCGCCCTACAAGTTATACGGCTGGCTTAAATAGCTTCGCTGTTAAAAGTGGCACGACACAGTTTTTTTACGGTTAGCTTAAGCAGCTCCGCTGCTATAAATTAAGGATAACAACTCTCAAGTTCAAACATTCATACATTCCCCTTAATACATCAACAGGCCGAAGCGAAAACCTAAGCCTGGTAACACGGGTTATTTGGCCGAACCGCTCGTGTTTCGTGAAAGCCTTCTCGAAAGCTCGGTTCACAGTGAAATCTAATCGCGCCATGCACGATTAGATTACATCACTCAAGGACACATGAGCCACAGCCTCTTCGCTGCGGATCATTACATTGCCACGGCGTTTTAACTTGTCCTTGCACGGATTGCGCCATGCCGCAAGTTCACTGAAACGGAAGCAGCAGCAGCGTGTCACGCGGATCCCGCGGACTCGGCAAGCACTGAGTAGTATGTAATAAGAGAAAAAAAAAAAGGTGCTGGGCTTTCTTGCAAGTGCTTGATTTCAGCAAGTGCTTGATTGCTGTGCTTGATTTGCGAGTGCTTGATTGCAAGTGCTTGATTTCGGCTCAATACGGAATTATCCTTTCCATGTTCTACTCTAATCAACGAATGAAGACATAAACATTTATGCACCTCTCCCTTACAGTTGCCGCCCTCGCCTTATTTTGCTAGCATCGAAACCTTAAAGAAGGAACTATTTGAAGCTTCGCGGAGGTAGAGTGGCTGGCGGTTATAAGGGCGTGGGAGGGGCTTCACTGCAGAGTTGAGTTGTATCCTACCATAAGAACTGTGTAGCCCTGACGCCGTCAAAATCCGAACAGCGGGCCACCGTGCATGACCCAGCCTCAACAGACGCTATGGATGCCGGCTCTATATACGAATTACGCAGCACAAGGAATACCTGAATATCATCAGTGCAGCGCAAGTATACATGACAAACTAATGTCGTCGTCGTCACCGTTAGCCCGCTTACGTCCACTACAGGCCAAAAGGCCCGACCCCCAATTTAGCCTGTCCTGAGCCATATGAGTAGACACTTTGTTAAATAAACGCAATATTTGCATGCTTCCTGCCTGAGAATGTGGTTTGACGCGCCTGCTATATAGATCAGGGCTTACACAGGTAAAATGGCGCTCAGTACTGCCCTACCTGCGGGATCGGCCATAGTCGGCACGGCTGCCACGAGGACAGTGCCATGGAAAGGCGGGAAAATCCTCACTGTAACTATAAGCGCTCTTGACGGACTCGGGGAAAAAAACATAATTTCGGCAGGATATTTGGTGAGGCAGCAGAGTGCTACGGGAAGGGCACATAACGTGGAACGGTGCTGCAGGGTCGATTTAAACTTTCAGAGCATGTGAGAAATACCCTGCGGAGAGAGCGAAAACAATAATGTAAGAAAGCGCTTCACGACCTGATGCTGAAGGAGGAGCTCAACCGAAGAGATCGGAGCGCGGAGGCGAAGACGTCGCGCTTGCGAGTATTACGGAACGTAACGTTCTACAACTACTTCCCCACTTTCCATCAGCGACATCGGTGCACGTACGCGGTCGCGCCTCACTGAACCGAAAATCGAATTTCGAGACCCCGGCCTTGCGAAAGTCGCTCCGACCGGCGGAGCTTAAGTATAGCTGTGGGCCGCCATGTCGACCGACGTAACAGATAGCCCCGACGCGAGCACGCAAGGGAGCCAGGAGAACGTCAAACAACGCCTACGGAGAATAAAAAGAAAATAGAAAGAAAAGATAACCCCACAGTGACGGTACCGTGCACCGCAGCAGGCAACGAGAAATCGTCGTACGGGTCCCTTTCGTACGCGTTTAATCTTGGTCTGTACACGCTGGCCCCGTTTGCGTTCGGTAAACAAGACACACACACACACACACACACACACACACACACACACACACACACACACACACACACACACACACACACACACACACGCGCGCGCGCGCGCACACACACGCACGCACGCACGACGGACTTCCCGCACGGCCAGCCCTTTCGGGGACTCGCGCATGGGACTTCGATCAACAGCTAAAGCGGTCATCCCTCTGCTCTTCTCCCGTCATATTTCTTCTCTGTTTTCCCTTCTTCCCGGGCGAAGCGTACCCCCTACACGTCCATAAGGGTTGCGACAACTGCCAATAAAACAAAAACAAAACAAAAACGAAAGCGAAGGAAACCGTTGTTGGCACTCCGGGGTGACGTCAAACGCAGCGTCCGTCCTTCCTTCGGAAAGAGGAAATCGACAGAGAAGCGAGAGAAAGTGGTGACGAGGGTAGGGAGGGAGGTAGCGGAGGCAGGGGAAAAGCGAGCGGTCAGGCGGTGAGGCGAAAGCAACGTCGCAGCAGCAGACCCGAAAAAGGTCATTTCCCGAAGGAGCCGCGCCGTTGGCTCGCCGGAGGAGCGCGCGCACGGGCGTCGCGGGAAGAGGGAACTGCGCGGCTCCCGAAACAAGTGCTTCCCCCCAATCAGCGGCGCGCTGCACTTTCGGAGCCGCTCATTTCCGGCGCCGAATTATCAAAGCGGAGGCAGCAGCAGCAGAAGCCAGCTAGCTGCCCAACACGCTGCCAAGTTCGCCGGCTCAAGTTACCAGCGATGCCGAAAGGAAAGAAAGAAACAAAAATCCAAGACACGCCGACGAGGTAAGCGGAGCCGGAGCGACTTCCAATTAAGTCAGAGAGGCAAAAGGAACCCTGCCGGGCCAGAAGGAGGAGCAACAGAAGAAAGAGGAAGAGAGAGAGGAGAACCACCCTGAACAATCAAGAGGAGAAATACCACCAAACAATCACTGACGTACGGGAGGATAAGGCTCTGCTGGGGACATGGGATAAATCCATGCCCTGCCACTCCAGACGCAGGAAACTATAGTCATAACTTTGTGTGCCACTTCCGCGAGCACCGAACTGACAAACTCTGAAGGCCTAGCAAAAAAAAGTCTAAAAGAGTTCAGTTCAGTTCAGTTCAGTTTATTTTCCTTAAAGGCCCCGTTTATAGGGGTGTTACATAAGGGGTGGGGTACATAATACAATTCAAAATACAAACGAATGTAAGAAATGTTGGAACTCTGTACAAACGAGTGATCCAGTGATCCAAAGAGTGATCCAGTGACAACAAGAGTGAAAATATAAACGACCCGACGGGACCTCAAGCGGCAAGCATGCGTGGATATTGTACTTCCGACTACTTACATAGCAAAACCACGATTTCGCGCAGTATCGAAAGGGATGGTTTACATTGCTGGGTGGTGCGACGCGACAGTATGTCGAACGCTGCTACCACTGAAACGTTACATAGGTGGTGATGTTGTCTCAGGTTGCAAAACATGCGCCCTTTTTTTTTTTCTGTTTTTAGAAAGGATTTTACCCTCTCCCTTAACATTACAGAAAGGCGAATCCGGCGCCTCCTCTTGCAAGTTCACGTGCGCGCGTTTGTATCCATGCTTGCGAACTGAAAATTTTAGGGAGGTGTGGTGATGTGTTTTAAACGCACCAGTAGCAACACCTATTACATGAAGGTATCCCGAGTTGGCGCTGGATGCTGTGGGAACTCACTTCGAAAAAAGCGGCCTCTCCAAAGCGGCCTCTCCTTTTCACTGCCTTTAACCTTTAACTCACCCCATCTCCTCCTCACGACCCTGCGCTCAGCTCCCTTCGGGTTGCAGCAATAACTGCGTTTGCTAATCTCTAACCACTACCAGAGGGCTTTGAAAGATCGACAAGGACTAACGCATCGGCTCTCACATTCGGCAAGACTACATGGATGGTTAAGCACGAAGTTTACGCAACGTAACCAAACGTAACGGCCGATCAGATTCTGAAACCTATTTCTCCCAATTTCTTGTGGCCCTTCATTACTTACCCGCGCGTCGTCTATTGCCGCAGGGTCCAGTTGCTGGGCGGGTCGGATGTAGAAAACGAAATTTAATCGAAGGGAAGGAAAGGTTACGAAATAAGAACTCCGTACTACACGTATAACCAATTTGGTTACGTATACTAAGGCAGCCAGTGACTAAAGCAAGCGACGGCGTTACAAATAAAGAAACCCCGTATCGATTAACTTGAGTCTGAGCGAAACAACTATTCCTTTGTCGCAATGCCGGTTGCGACAATGTCCCTTCTCAAGCCTCTTTTAATTTTCTTCGCTCCGAACAAGACACCACTCAATCAGCTCACGCAGTCGGCATTTCTTTTCAACCGAGATCTCGCTATACAATCCGCGATTACGCACTTTTTGTCTTATTCTTCGTTTAGCAGGGAACGACGAAGTCTGCCGATTGAATCTTTCGAAACTAGAACTCCGAGCACGCGTCGAATGGCTGCTTTGTTTACCGCGACATTCCGTTTCGCAATCCATTTGCTCCTTTCCTTTTCTGCACAACCGTCGCCAAAGTTTTGGAGCAACCAGCTCCTCCTGTAAGACGTCGCCATTTATAACAAGCGTCTCTCTCTCTCTCTCTCTCTGTGAGCACGCATGCCTATGTTGCAAGTCCAATGCTACGCCCTGCGTCACGCAAGAAACGCTCGCCTCGGGAAGAAGCGACAGCAGTGTATGCCGCTCACGTTTCCTCACTTTAACAATTAAAAAAAAAAAAAAGAAAGAGAACCTCCATGCCGCTGTAGTTCCCGATCTTCCTCGTTTGTTTCTATGTATACAGACGTGAACAATGTGAAAAGGAACACAGAGTCTGTGTTTAAGGTATGAGTACTCGTGATTTTGACATACGAATTCGACGTATTAATTTGCAAGAGACGGCTTCCCGCTTGACCACTTAGCGTTATGAACGCTTTTATACTTGGCAGCTGCATATAACCACTGCGGAATCTTGAAGGTAATGTCGCACTTCCATTTCATATATTGTCCACGACAGTACACTCTGCCTTTCCTTACTTTGCTAGGCACAATTAGCGTATACTGTCATTCCACCAATCACGAAGATTAGGCAGGCGGGCTAAGAAAAGAATCCGCTGCCTTAGAGGAATACAAAATTCTTAGAAGTCACTTGAAATATGATCCCTATACTATTTCCGCCATTGCCGTTCATCTGGGGGCTTCGCTTTTCTCAGCGATCCTATATATGTCTCGTTCGTATCAGAGGTCAAGCCAGCACGGAGGCACGCTTCACACGACGTTAGCGGTGACACACATCCAGTCGCAACGCTCTAAGTAAATGCGTGTCCTTAGCTATCGTAAAGGCGAATCCCAAGACCTTTGGTAACCGAACCCAAGACCTATAGGTGTTTGCACCCGGAATCCTTGACGGTCGAACATCACGTGAGCATAATTTGGCATAGGCTGTAAAGGTTAACATTAAATCATTATCAAATGTCGTTAACTGACGAGTACGTTGATGACACTGATGTCGTGGCCTATATACGAGTAATGTTAATCGTACAAGAGTACCTTTCCACGCCAATTTTGGTACATACCAAGTGAGAGATGCAATTTTTCTTTTTTAAGCCTTATTTTTCTTCACACGCCACGTATCTATATAAATGCGTATATGGCTCAGACGCATTCTGGATGTGGTCCCGTGGGGTACACTGGCACACTAATCCTGGGAGATTGACCAAATAAAATAGATAGATAGATAGATAGATAGATAGATAGATAGATAGATAGATAGATAGATAGATAGATAGATAGATAGATAGATAGATAGATAGATAGATAGATAGATAGATAGATAGATAGATCACACAACCGAGGTAAGGCAAACAACAGCGCGAGCGCGGTGTTCCTTGGGTGCCATCTCTCTCGAGCAGTTCTTATTCCATAAGCCCCAGCATTTCAAGAGCTGAACGAGATGATATATGTGCGTGCACAGCGTATAGAAGGCGCTTCCAAAGCGCGATCGGGATGGCAAGGATATGTGTACGCATGCCACGACGAACGGGAAACATCCGCAAATCCCGGACGTGCAGTTTTGAATAAAACATTCATCGAGCCAGACGACACGCAGCGAAGCAACAAACGATCCATCGCGATGCGCCGCTTTCAATGGAATTATATCGTGACGTCAAAAGTCACGCCAGAGCGCGGACTGCAGCGTCATCAATTGAACCGCACGCGTCGATATCCGCTAGAAATAGAAACACAGCAATTGTCTGAAGCCGATCTAATTGTACATAAATAACACAATCACGGAGTTTGTACCAATATGACAATATCGACGTCAGACTCGTCGCTTTGGAGACGGTATACTATATGCGGCCATTCACCGCAAGACCAATCTACGAGCAAGAAATAAAGTGTACCGGAGAAAAACGTGCTCCAAGTTGGTATACCTGCTTTTGCGCAGTCAGCTATACTTTCACATAACGCAGAACCCGTATACGTATACAATCGAAAGAGACGGTAAAACGAAAGTGCTGCCCTGCGTGTTTGCTTTCGAGAATATCGCTCGCGCATGACGCAATAACATCATACAACGCTCCGATGGCATTCGCCGCCAAAGAGGAGCGTCGCTCGATCAAGAGGCCTTATATACGTGGTGAGCGATACGCTCCGGCACAGCATGGAGGCGGGTTTAATATAAGAAGGAGAGTATATGTGCCCCAAAGTGAAAGGCACGGTGAACCTTTCCAGGATCCGTATGTTTGCGTGATGATCAAGAAAGCTTTCTCGTGGTCGTGTGCACCTTAAGTGCACTAACGTCTAGACGCGCGGTCTCACCTTTTCCTCGGATCACTCCCGGACAGGGGAGTGGGCCCAATAGCGTACACACGCACAGTGTAAATGCGTAAGCCCGGCCGTAAACATTCGCTGTGCATGGAAACGGCTTATATTGCATTGAAATACATTAGACGTGTAAGCGGCAGCAGCGTGCACCATGCAAGGTGACTTCGCTGAACCAAGCTTTACGTTTGAAATATTGCGCTGCATGAGCGTTATCGCCGAAGGACTACAGTTGGTATACACAGAGCTAAACTGGATGACGTGGCGCAAGTACAAAACAGGAGGGAGCAGAGGAAAAAATAGACACAGCGCCCACTCACAACTAGTTTGATTTACAGAAGCATACTGAATATACCAGAAAGATATTGCTGCCAATAAACTTTAAAGGCTCTGTACAGAGCCCGCATTTCTTCACGTCGTGTCAATTCTACGAGCGATACATATAGTCCGTTGTGCCGTAGGCCCAATCCATATGAGATTCCTCAGAGCTGTGGCAATGTTCATCTTGGCCAAACAAGACGCTGCACGAATGATCGTTTAGGGGAACATACTGACACGTGCGGTTGGTGCTGCCTGCGTCACGACCACGTGACAATATATAGGTTATCAATTCAGAAGGGGACTAGGTTTGCGTCTGTCCCTGAACTGTTCCTTGTGTGGTTGTGAGGCACATTTTCAGAACACGCGCATACTTGGAAGGCGCCAGGGTAATAAGGTGGCTCGAGAATTGTTGAAAGCCTCCTTTTTTTAAAAAGGAAAAGTGATTCTTGAGTTAAAGCGTCACCTGTTCTACTTCACAGTAGCGATTAACAGCTGCTAGATTCAGCCTTCCCTTAGATAGCATGCCTAGAATTACAGTTTCATTGTTTTCCGTAATCTAGCACGTGTGATGCGTACTATAGCTGTGCGCATGTTTTTTTTTTTTCCCGGTGCTTAGGTATTCACAATGCTTCCGAAAAAGAAAAAAATGAGAGAAAGAAAGTTCGTTAGTTGCGAGCAGGCACTTTTGTCTGTTTCTTCGTCTGCTTCCTTCTGTTATGTCCTTGCCACACGTCGATCAGTTAACATAGCGTTACGGCTATAGCACTATATTATACCAGAAACAATATGGGCTGCAAATGAATTCAGCGTCACAAAATGGAGCCATCAGCGGCTCTTTTCACTCGCACAGTCGAATTAGTTTATAAAAAAGAGCGTGATTTTCCGGAATCTGTTCGATACATCAAGCATTTCGATATAGCCGAACCAGCTTTCAATAAATTACGCTAACTACTTAGTTACGCACAGAACATCGCGAACTCCGACGAAATTTACGCCCGAACAAAAGCTCCTTTCATGGAAACGCCAGGTTCCTATCGATAATGTGATGTCACGCACAAAGTTGCACTGACTGGCAACTGCCGGGTGCTCGCCGATAACGCAACGGAAGCACGCGAGATGGCAAACGACCGCTGCTGTGTGGCAGACAGACTCTCCTAATACTCGATGCTTTCTTATAGAGTGTACGAAATGTGGACACTTAATTGCGCCTCCCTTCTAGTAGGAATTTAGCGACAACCTCTATGGCTTTCGCACGATATTTTGTGGTTGGCAAAGCCACGCAACTTGCGATGTTTGTTTTTCTGGGGCGCCGCCGCAGTGAATGGCGGCCCCGTGCATCGGGAAAATTTCCGATATATCAAAAGTACAATTCGTTATAGAGAGTATACGTTGCACATAATTAACCATATAACACAGATTAGCGATTTCGAGATGCTAAAGCGTTTTTCGTTGTATCCGGGTTCGTTATAAGCGGGTTTGGCTATATGTGTCAAGATGCCTGGAAAAGCTTGCAGGGGCCTATATAGTGAGATGATCGCTTTCGGCAAGTCTCTCTTTGCGTATGTGCTATTCACGTTTCCATTGACAAAACGGCGTTTAGCGCGCCTTTTATCAACCAGTCGATCGGCGCAAACTGAAGGCGACGCATCGGCGATATCATCAAAAACGATCATCTCGTAATGCGGACCCAGGCTGGATGGTGTATGACCTAGCTACATTAGGTCATACACCATCCTTGCCGAATGTTACTACAAACAGTGAGAACTTGGTCACTGCATGCTTGGGCTATCTTTGCAATGTTCACAACAGTGCGAAGTGAAGAAAGGCAGCTGCGCTCACTACCTGGTCTAGCTGCTATCGCCAATCGTCCTTACTTAGGGTAAGTCTGTGCGTGCTCAGTATATGCACTGCACGCGCTAGAATACCTCGAAGTTTCTGCTTTCATGCACAGGCTGTCTCCTGTGCATGCCTCCCGTGTAACAACAAAACCCGTATATCTTAAGGTTGCAGCTACATATATACTGCCTGATCGGCTCCTGGGTTACAGGGCGTCTGCAGACGTTCCGCAGTGTGACGTAAGTGTGACGACGCATTCGTGCCACGACGCGGCACGGTTCGCATATAGCACAGACGCGCACGACACGCTCTCCTCCCGCTCCCGCCCTGCTTATCTCATTCATCTCTCATCGCTCCTTCGCAGTTACACATCTCGCGCCTCTCTTCCGGCCCCGGAAGAAGTGACGACTATTCGCAGCGTGCGTCACTTAGAAGAAGTCGCGCACGCGACCCTTCGCGAGCGGCTCTCCCGTTAGCTCAGGCTGCTCAGTTCGTTCTCCCCCTAAGCGTCACCGAAGGGACTGAAGAAGGCCTCTCTCGCAGTGCGCCCCCACTGCGCATGGGTGGCGTTGCGTCACCGCTCCCGCCGTTGTCGCGTTGCCGTTGCAAACGCTACCGGGGACACGTCGTCGACGCGTCAAGTGACAGCCGGCCGGGGCGAAAAGCGTCGTCCTCGGCGTCGAAGAACCCCGGCAGCCCGCGCCCGCTCGTCTCGTCGCCGTTAATTATCCTGGACGATGGCGCTAATAAGCGGCCCGGCTTTTTCTCCTCTCCGTCTCTCTCTCCCACTCCAGCGGAGTGGATATATATTAGCGGAAGCAGTGCACGTTGAAGGAACGTGCGTCGCCGCGGAGTCGGCGCGCACACGTGCTGAGCGTCTCGTCCCTGCAGATATTGCCTTGCAGGGGGATTCGAGAAAACCCTGGAAACGGCTCGTTAGCGATTGGGTGAAGGCGGAAGTGCGCCTCGGGCTCGTCGCCAAGCGCCCAAGACGTGGCGAGTCAAAACGACAGCTGTGCCGCGCCGCTGCTCCCTGCCGTGTTCTCACACATGCTGCGTCACAGGGCGAGCCGTGTTGCTAAGCGTGTTCGAAGGAGATGTCTGTCTGTCTGTCCGTCCGTCTGTTTGGTTGTTTGTTTGTTTCTACTATACTCCACAGCTACTTCCGTAATAACGAACAAATAAGTTAACGGACTCGAACTCAGGTACGGCTAGAGACAGATAAAACACGGGAAGGAGCGAGAACAGCGGCATGAGTGGAAACTCTGAGATACTTTAGTCAAGGCACATTTCTTTACGTACTATTAGACGGGGGAGCAGCATGCGCGGTGCGGGACGTGGTGCGCCAAAACTACCATTCATACGTGTTTATTAGGAAAAGTTTGCAATCAGCGTTAACACAACCCACAATGTATATAACACAACGTAACAATACAATGTATTATAAGTATATATCACCAGGGTCCCTCAAGGACCCTCGTATTACTGATGCTACCGCATCTATCAATGTTCTTGATTCATTTGTGTGCTTCAGCAAGCAACAACTAGTTGTGTAACTAGTACATGAAGCTTCACGTAAGTATAACTGTAGTTACTAACTACAGTTATAATTACGTGAAGCTTCATGTTAACAGCGGCTTGCACTGCATGCGGGACATATAAGGGCAACAAACACGAAATACGCTTGCGGAGACAACGAATTGGGGTTGGTTCTACTCGAATACCAAAAGAGTGCGACGTGCCTGTGACGTCGTGAATCTATCATACACAGACTGATCTCTGTTGATGTAACATGAGGTGTCGCCGTAGGCGAAAGTTGACTATACAGGGTTCGTCACTTCAAAGAGTTTAGCTTACCCTGTAAAAAAAAGAAAAGAAAATGGCCGAAACATATCACTAACTATAACGGAGTTCGCGACACCGTGTTGACGCCACCGACACCGCGGTTTGAGCGAGGAATGTGGCGCGCTTCAGTATACGATCGCTTTCCTTTTTTTTTTTTTTTGCTTGTTCTTTTACTTTTCCACCGGTAAGTGAAATTTCAGTTCCCAATAAACGGAATATGCTTGAGATGATGATGAAACTTATAAGGATGCAACGATAGTTTAGAGTGCAGTCAGTTTTATCGAGACATCTGTGGACCTATGCCACACAAAGACGCGCCAGCAGCTATTTATAAGCCAGAAAGCCACTTGAGAACAAAGTGCTGCTTTCTGCTGGCGCAGTAGCGTGTGATTGCACTGCGCATGCGCACTCTTGGTCTATGTCTATTTTTGAATGAATCAATTGTAAGTAGACGCACACCTCTCCACTTTGTCGCTCTTTTTCTCTATTTCGCCAAGCCTGCGTGCATCGCGTATAGATCGCGTATGACCTGTAGCAACCGCAACAACAGGAAGCACTAATGAACCCCTATTCTTGTAAATTGAGCTCCTTTCCCTGTGGGTTATCTCCGGCAAGTCGGCGGGACGTCTGTATACGTGTCAGTCGCCCTGATGTACACAGGAGCGCGGTACATGTTCGTAAAGGAGAACACACACGACAGCTCTGAACCCATCGCGGCCCTCGGCGAGGCAACGACAAAAGGAAAAAAAAAAAAAAAAGGAAGAAATACTGAGAAAGAAGAAACGGATAAAACGTATAGACAGCAGCTCTGCCTTAGCCGTTTCTAGGAGCGAAGCGCCTTAGGGTATCGGTCTGTAGTCGTCTGTTGTCGTGTCCTGTCGTCAGTCACGGTAAATCAAGTTGTCATAAGATGGTCAAAGAAACAAGTGTATAATGGATAAAACCGGTTCGAAGTAAACTAACATGATTTAAACTAACTTAAAATGAAGGAATAGTCAGGATTTAATTGCATTATAACATTAATTCGCTAAGTTCGGTCGCGAAAGAGGCAGTGAAAGTCGGACAGTGCGTGTGTGCATGTGTGGGCCAATCCTGGAGGTAGTGGACCCAGACAGTGTATGTGTAGGGTTGTCGTGTCTGAAGCGATTCTAACGTGTTTCTCCTAATGTGCGCCCGGGCTGTCGGCGCGTCTAACGTCGTCTTCGTGGCCACGATAAAGCACGCTCATTAGCAGCGATTGACGTGTTCCTGTGGGAAACACCGGCGTATCACCGCATGCTTTGCACCTTCCCATGTTTCACGTTAGTGGAGCTGTCATGTTATCTTTGTTTGTCTTTTAAAGACGATAGTCTCTCTTGGGATACTTGAACGCAGAAATTTCGGTCTGCCTGTTTGTCTGTCACACGATTCAGCCACCCGGCCAAAGTTTAAGCACTTGCCTAACGCCCAGCCATCTTGAACTGGTATCTGCGTTCATACTTGGGAAAACTGTCGATCAGAAAGCAAATATTACACATATCTGAGGCGCAACATCAATACGTAAGTATTAGGTGGTGTGTTCCTTTACTAGAAAATACATAGGTACGTAATTCAAAAGATCCTAGTGTTTCTTAGGCTGCGCTAAAATGCGACGCTTTGTACGGAAAAGGCCTCTGTCGACGATTTGGTGCTGCCACCTGGCAGTTGCCCACGGCTTCTGCACAAGCTCATGTTCCCGACGGCGCTGCCAGATGGAGTCCATATCTCACGCAGCGCCTCCTCTATTTTATCAATGCCAGCCAGATGCGGCCGATTCAACATAGAGTAGGCGCTGTCTGTGGCAAGGCAAAACATAAATGGCCGGTTGATGAAATAATGCGGTAAAATGAAATCTGTTCAAACAAACAGTCTATTGTATTTATCATGCAAGGACGGAAATGGTACGAGAACAGCCTACGGGTGGCCGCGGATGAGACCAGGACTCATGGAGTACGGCCGGCAGAAGACTATCGTCTTTCGACGACATTTGCAGCGAAACACGCAGATACACGGCCAATTTCTTATTGTTTTCTCTTTCTTTACAGAAATGGGTAGCCAGCATTTCACGACTTCACACTTCTGTGCGACCTTGAAAAGAGAACAGGCCTGGCGTAATTGTCGCCCGTAATCGACCCATTAAGAAACAGCGCATTAGGTATTGTCCCGAAAAAAAAAATTATCCTTAGACCTAAATCCGTGCGAGGCTTCCAGTTATAGTGCGCATCAGTACCAGGAAACATTCAGTGCGGCTGAACTTGCTGACCCATTTCACATGCAGAGGAGCTGAAAAATTTCCCTATTCGGTAAGTGCAGTGCTCTAAAGTTCGAAAAGCAAAGAAAAAATTTTAAAATACGAGAAGTGGAGAGAGTATAATTTAGCATTTCACGTGCGGCGTCTCCTGAAACTGCGTTTTCCTGTTCGTTTTCTTTCTCCCTTTCTCTCTCTCTCTCTTTTACATTTACAGGTACTGCACCGAGCTTACTTGCCGCACACGACACCTTGTCGGGTATCGGTTCCGCGAAATGCCGTGATAACCGAATGGCACGCCAGAAGGCACACAGAAAGAAAGAAAGAAAGAAAGAAAGAAAGAAAGAAAGAAAGAAGAGAAAGAAAGAAAGAAAGAAAGAAAGAAAGAAGAAAGAAGAAAGAAAGAAAGAAAGAAAGAAAGAAAGAACGCGGCACAGCGCCAAGTCGAGAACAACACCGACTATAGCGCGGCCGCTCTCAGCGCCCTGGAAACGCCTCTCACGAGTCCCTAGAAAACCATTTATCTCGCCGGGGAGGAACTCGGTCGAGGCAGGCAGTCGTCGTCGTCGGCGGCGACACGCGAAAGTGGTGGTGGTGGTGGCTTCGCCAGCAGCAGCAGCAACGGGAAGGGTAGGGTGCGCCGGCGAAAATCTCTTCCGTCGTCGTTTCGCGGCACTGCGCCGACGACGACAACAGGGCGCCCGCGTCGACGCCGGACTAACGACAAGCCCGGCGCACGTCACCAAACAAACGCGATGCAACAAATCCGTGCAGCACTGCGGCAGCCCCTTAAGTGGACGCTATTTAAAGGAGTACTGACACGAATTTTTGACATTCTCGTATTCCTGCTGTAAATGAAAGCACTGGCGTGGAGAACCCCAATAGGAGTATCACTGGTGCCTCGCAACGCAATGATCATATTTTTAATACGGCTCCTGTAGAAGACCGCTTTAGGTTTCGATTTCGAGGGGGCGGTTTCCTAGTGACGTGTCAACACAGTCGGACGCACGTCAAGCCACGTAGGGACAGTAAAATTCCTGATAGCGTTGCTGGAACTCTGTCGTCTGTGGTCAATTACACGTGGGGCAAGCAAACAAAGACAATTTCACGGTCGTCGAGCGTTTCTGACAGCGATTTCGGCGATTGTTAAGAGACTGTGTTCATACGTCGTCGTAGTGTCCATTGCGCTGGGGCTGGCTTGCAGTGCTGGGCGGAGGAAACTTTAAGACTAAACTAAAATACTTTGTACGTGTTTCCTGGCTTCCGTGTGCGGAGGGCGTTAACGATACACGTGGCTAGAAAATGAAAAAATTATGCGCAGCCGCAAAATCGTGTCAGTACTCCTTTAAGAGAAACCAACGAATCGGTTGAGGCCGATAGACAAAAAGAGAAAACAAAAGGTTAAAGCTTATTTTTTTTTTTAATTTCGCGCCGAAACCTAAGGCTGATTCCTCTTCAAAAGTGTCTTACCGGAAATACAAAAGTAACTATGCCTCATCTTGTACGTCCCCACACAACTACGAAAACTATAGACACACCCACAGTAGGGCACTTGCCCCAATTTTCGCGAAAACAAAATCGTATAAATACAGCTTTTTTTCCTAGAACTGTGTCCGAATGGAATGTTTTACCCTCCACTGTTGGTGATGCCAATGATTTCGTACGCGAACTGGAAAATTTGTACTGTGTGTCGTGATTGTAATTGATCTTCCTCTTGCTTTTCCTTTTGTTCTTATTTTATTTGTTTATTTTTTCGCTGTGAATGCGACGTTCTTTTTTGTGATTCTGTAATCACTGTACAGCTCCTCCTGCATGGACCACACGGTGGTCTGCAGTAATGCTAAACAAATAAAATAAAAATTATTACGCGAGAACTGCGTTGTCGTTGATTTGGCCACAATAGATTCAATATTAGGACAGAAAACAAAAGGCTAAAGCCTTTTTTTTTTTAATTTCGCGCCGGAACCTAAGCACCTAAGCCGGCATATTTTTGACAACCTGCGACCGCGAAGTCACGTGAAAACGAAGACAAAAGATAACTGTTCCAATGGTTAGATTTCGCCAGCTGGAGATACACAAAGAGAAAGAGAGGTGATTCTTCGGGATTGATTGACTGATTTGTGGGGTTTAACGTCCCAAAACCAGTTCTGATTATGAGAGACGCCGTAGTGGAGGCCTCCGGAAATTTCGACCACCTGGGTTTCTTTAACGTGCACTGACATCGCACAGCACACGGGCCTCAACATTTCGCCTCCAGCGAAATGCAGCCGCCGAGGCCGGGATTCGATCCCGCGACCTTCGGATCAGCAGCCGAGTGCCATAACCACTAGACCACCGTGGCGGGGCTGATTCTTCGGGAGGAGGAAACATGGCTTTACCATTGCAGCCCTTGAAGAAAGTGGCGCCATATTTCCTATCACCGAGGAACCCGGGCGCCAAGTCGGGGTACGTATACATCCTTCCCAGTTACAAAAACCAGTGGCTGCTTGGCCGCACAGGGAATCAAACTCAGTGCCTCCCTGCACTGGAGATGGTAATACTGGTGTCACACGGGCGCTTCGAAGGCCTTCGAACCGACAGTCCATCGGCTCAAAAGTCATGTTTGAGCTGCTACAAGGGCGGTTTCGATGACCGTCGAGTCTATAGTCTATCGAGCTCAATAGTTATCGATAGTTATCGAGCTCGATAGACTATCGACTCGACCGGACCACCGGAACCACCCGTGTAGCAGCAGTCTCAGCCTTCGCACCACGCTGCACGCTTTTGGCCGCGCGCTACTCCGTCTTCGACACCGGCATCACGTTCATCTATAACAATTGCGGCAGATTTGCGTGCCACAAGGATCGAGGGCAAAAGGCTCGCGGGCGACGCCGGCGTGTTCGGGCGCCGATCGAAAGGCGTCGAGCGAAAAGAAAAAGGGAGGTGCATGCACGGTCCATGACCAAAAGGGTGCTATACTACGCCTTTGCGACGCTGCGCGCAGCAAAACGGCACGGCATCAACAGAAAAGAGTTCCCGTTCAGTGTGTCGCCTCGATTTGCCTGCCGCTCACTCTCCCGACGCGAAACGCAGCACGGCAGCGCCGAAGCTCGTCACGCGAGCGAAAATGCACGAATGGCGGCGATGAAGATCGTCGGCGCGCTTCGGCCGAGAAAACGACTCGACGCGTGACCGATGTCCCGGAAGCCGATCGCTCGATCCACATCGATATCGTCAGTCTCCTCGGCTACCGCGTCGCGCGGGTGTTTGCTTATTCAAGGCACCCGCGATGGCCTTTAGGGCATCGGGGAGGTAGCGTGACGTACGCTGATCGATTGATACGTGGACACCGTAAAGTCCGAACCGACTCACATTCGCAACGCGGAAGGCGAAAGCAAGCTGCAAGGTCACATTTGTTTCTTCATAATAATTACCGCGCTGGATTTACGAATTAAAATCACGATATGATAATGAGCGCACCGTAGGGAGGGAGGAGGAGCTCCTGATTAAAACGTGCGCCCTCGACCCTTGCCAAAGATAAGCACTGACATAATAATAATAATAATAATAATAATAATAATAATAATAATAATAATAATAATAATAATAATAATAATAATAATAGATAGATAGATAGATAGATAGATAGATAGATAGATAGATAGATAGATAGATAGATAGATAGATAGATACTACAAACTTTTACAATAGCAATCAATCGACTGACTCATTTCCTATAAAACATCCCCAACAGAAAATTCGCTCCAGCGTTTCCAAAGTTCTGCTACACAGCAAGGCGGTGATATGAGCCTTCCATTTAACTTTCGAGGTGTCGAACTCAGCGCAGCATAAGTGATACGATGCAGCTATGAGAGCTTACTGGCGTGAGCTTAATGAAAATCGATATTGGTAGCTTCCTTAGCACGTTGCTTTTAATTATGAACGTTAAAAGAAAAAAGAAAAACACGCCATGCGGGAAAGAAAAGCTATACCAACGCTACGATGCCAGCGGTGTACTTTCCATTATGTACATATATCGTACGTACCAAGTGCGACGAAATAACTTTACTGTTAATATATGTTTACATGACCGCCTGAGAATTTCTGACTGAATGCAGTGCCATGCCCGTCTCTCGCGCCATCTTCGCCTGGGCACTGCATCAGTGCCCTCTCCCCTCCTCCTTTCTTTTTCTTCTTTTTCCCCACTTCGAGCAGTGCGAAGTGGAAACTGTAATGCCAACAGTACGTTTGATAGTGCTCTTATGATCGCAACCACTCAATCCCTGTAAAGGAAGAAAAAATAAAAAGAACCTCCAATAAAACTATACCCCAATCATCAATCGGCAAAGTATATCAAAGCCTCGCGACGAGCAAGATGGAGCGATAAATTAGGGGAAGTTAAATATGAATCTGTAAGCGAACGGAAGCTTGACCCATACGCTACAGTTTAGAGAGTAACATGAAGTAGTTTCGGGAAGCGTAAAGAGTAAATATATAACCGCTGGTAATCTCTGGGGAACATATGCAATTGTCTAGGGAAAAATAAACGTACAGGGTAGGCATCGGAGCCCACAAGAGTGGTTAAAGGAGCCTTTATTTGCGAGGCATAAATAGAAGCGAGTTCCAGAGGGCGTGAGTAATTGGCGGCCGACGTCCGGCAGGCTAGAATTAAATAATGTGGTTAGGAAGATGGAGATACCCCGAGTGCCGATAACGATGTAAACGACGGATGCAATTTCATCAGTTTCGGCGGTTGTACCTTAACGTGATTAGCCAGAGAAGATGCGTGAGAGGAAGCCGCAATGGTTGGATGGATATAACTTTACTAATCGTCTGGCAAGGCATAAATGGGAACTCCGCGGCGGCTTTTTTCTCACCATATTTTGATATCTCTGTTTTCCAATGGCACTGAGAGAGTCCTGTAGAAGGCACGGTAATACAGTTTGCTCAGAAACTCACCAATAATTTTAAATAACCGAACGAACGATGTGTTCAAACCAAAACCGAAACTGGTAGATGCTTCGTGCAGCGTACGCGACGACGTCACAGTCTCCCCGCCTATCAGTAATGTGGAGCTGGTGCCCGGAAAATGAAGGCGGCGAAGTCCTCCGACGATATACTGAGTCATGCAAGCTTTTTCTAAAGTTGACAGCGACGATTTGAGCGCTGCAGCATCGCTGTTCTACTCTTGGCCGCCCGCCTGCTCAGGTAGGCAGCGTTGAAGGCATAATAACGTCAAAAACATATGGTGGCCCACATGGCAATCCACTAAAAATTTTTAAAGTTCATTTTCAGTAAAACTAAATGACTTGCAACTGGCTGGCTTGGCATATACTATTACAGTACCGAGGAGAACATATATTGAAAATTTTATTGAGATCCGCGTACAACAATTGCCGGAGTTACCCGTTTAGCGAGACCGGGGCTTAGATCTCCCACGGGGAAACCATCTGAACACTGCGTTTAATCTGAGGGTTGTCAGAAGGTTCCTACAGCACACCGGGGCATTAAGGCCCGTATATTCATAAACCGACCTTATCCTTGTCGCCACTGTGACATTAAGGCAACTTAAGTGGTAATCAGTGCGAAAGACTACATGATAAGGCTTGTTTGTAGATACTGGGCTGATTTGTTTATGAATCATGATAAGGGCACAGGGAAGATAAGGAAAACAAGCGATAAGAATAATACAGGTTTAGGAATACGGGCCTTATAAGGCCCATTTTTAGGCCTACCTTATCGCCGTAGTTGGCCTTACCTTATAAGGCCAGCTCCGGCGATTTTTCGAGGCAAATAGATCTCAATTAAATTCGCTGGGTACGTTCCTAGACACACTCCCGCCATTTGTGCGAGATTACAGAATCGGGAGATGCGTAGGCTGATTGCAATTCAACTTTTACTGATTACGTCAAACCGCCCACCTGGTTTCCTAGTATTATTGGCCACGCTGTGTGTTGACGTCATCATCGGCAAAGCGACAAAGGCGTGCCGGTACCATACTATGGCCTTCGGGATCTGCGAGCGCCGCCAACCTTCCTGACATTACTGCCAGGAATGGCGCATGAGCTGTCGCACCATGCAAAAAAAAAAAAAAAAAAAAAACGGTTTCGCGCTTCTTTGTTCATTAAGAATTCCTTTTGCATTTTCTGAGAATTTCAACTGTCAGAAGTGTGACAGGATCGGCCGCACTTATTTATTATATTTATTTATTTATTTATTTATTTATTTATTTATTTATTTGTGTGTGTGTGCGGGGGGGGGGGGGTGACCGGTCCCGTCAAGGTAATGGTGATTCAATGTTCGTGAGGCGCTGTTCGTGAAACACAGCGTTCACCGTTACTGGGTTTGCGTGTTCATGTAGTCCACGTAAGACACGGCGGCGGCCAGCTGCTTCGAACCGAATTTGACATAACTTCTTTATAGCGGCACATATGATGGTGCGTAAAATGGCTCCTCTTAGCTACAGGAAGCTTCCACGAGAAAGTGCAGTTGATAACTTGCCAGAGTTGAGATCGTTTCCAATTCCGCACGATGAGACACAGCCTATAGCAAGATAACTGCTGTAAACACTCGGCAGCACATAAATTGTCGTTTCTGGAACGTGGTTCATACCTAATTTTTATTATTTAAATGAAAACGCACGCACGCACGTATACAAAGAAAAATAAAAAGCGAGCTTGCCCCTGATAAAGCCACTCTTCTTGTCAAGAAGCCAGCTCTCAAGACGCGCAACAGACACGCTGACTCGCCACAACGTTATCGAGGTTCTCCAGCATACGCTGTCGCTTGCGAAGGAGACGCGATTTCGTCCGTGATCGGTAACTTTCTACAACTTTGTAAGAACATCCGCACGGCTCTGTGAAGACAAGTTATCGCATTACGAACAAGCGAGGAGTTGCAGCCACCACTGCAACTTGCGTCAAATCACGCTGGCCGCTCGAGAAAAAAAATTTTAAAAAATAAAAAAAGCTCTTACACATGTCACATGAAATATATTTAGTTAACTGAATGTAACTGGTGTGCTTGATTTGTTATATGTTGCTTTCTTTCCTTATTTTTAAAAACACGCCCGCTCACCAAGAAATGTGTGCAACATATTGGATACCCGGAAGCGTGTCGGCGCTTCAGGATCGAAAAAGTTTATTGCGCGCCATCGCACCGTAACGCGGTCAGACGAAAACGCCTCTTCTCGAAACAGTGTTCTGTATCCACGAAAGAACTTCTTGGACTACCTGTAAATGACGAAGACATGAGCGAGTTCCGCCTCCTCAGAAAACTCTGTAAAACAATCGTATTTATAGATACTTTCATACAATCAAATTTCATAAATCAAATTTCGCTTAAAATTCGCGGAAATATGCGCATGCGCGAGCAAGTGTGCCTTCCAACCAAAATAACCTCGACTACAGCTAAAGGGATGGGGTCAAGGGCTCGTTCTTTATTTGTTAGAAACAACTTAATGAGCAAACAGACAATGAAGCTTTCCTAGGCTTCATTGTCTGTTTGCTCATTAACTCGACTACAGCTAGTAGCACGGGACCATTCATCGCATTCGCCCTGCCTTTCGCCCTACCTATCCCGTTTCGTTCCCTGCCCGTCTCTATAGTCTGTTTCAGAAGTTCCGTGCAGCACTGTGGAAGCTACAGGCCTCTTCGCCAATGGGGAGGGTGAACACGCGTTAAACGTATCCTTCTGCGGCTTGTCATCTGCCAATGGCGGCAGCTGAAGCCCCGGAAGGAGGAAGATAAAGCGGCGTGTGCGTGTCCGAACAATGACATTTCGTCTCGCCTCGGAAGAATTCTGCGCTCCATGGCCTCGTAGCCTTGGCTCTGCTGCAAGGAACTAGTGAAACAGACTATATGTAGATCTCAGAACTCACTAAGGAAAAGGGGTGAATAAGGGAGGGGAAGGGAGAGGCACCCACTCCATAAAAAAATTTTGAAAAGCTTTTGTGGTTTGGCTCCTGCACCTTGGCTGAAATGCGCAAGTGTGAGCGCACTTAGTGCAAGAAAGCAGTATGGGTACGAGAACTACTGGCTGAAAAATGTCCTTGCGGAGAAGCGATGTTGCAGTTTTCCGCAAATCGTCAATTAGGTACGAGTGCCGAAACGCAGAATAGAGAGGAAAGGAAGAGTAGCCTCTCAAGATGAGTACCCGTTGACGCTGAGATGCGCACCCGCAAGAAGTGCGAAGGACAGGACCAAGTTTTGATTATCCGGAACCGACAAAGTACCTACATACGCTATCGAGCGTCCAGTCGGAGCACCTCTATTGTCCCCATCCGAAAATCGCCGAGTTCCCGGTGGAACCGGAAACTGACCGAGTACCCTTGCGCGTTGGGGTAGGACGCTCTCCACTATTGCAATCAATCAATCAGTCGATCAATCAATCAACACAAAGTGTTACAAAAGTATTTGGACCATGAGCTTGTACAGCTAGTTATTATTCCAATCAAGTACACAAGTCTGGATGAATGGATGGATGCTGTGAGCGTCCCGTTTGTAACGGGGCGGTGACATGTGCGCCACCAGGCTCGTAAAAAAATTTAAGAACTTTTCTTCTTTTTTTTCCCCTTCTCTCTTTAAGTTGTCCTCATGCCTTTTAAACCTACTTCAATTAAATCGATCATACTATAGCCAAAATCGTAAATTCATAGCCCAGTTATCTGCCCCTTATGGCACAAAGTCCTTATTTTCCCTATAATCATTTTTGTCCGTTCTCTCTAGTTTTCTGCCACCAGTATTCTAACCGTCTCTTACTTATTTCAATCTAATCAAGTACACCAGCGCCACCACTCCGGTGTGGGCACATCTGCGACGGTTCAGATGGAGGAAAACATGGCGCCACCTTCTGCAACCACTGCGGCAGGAGCCCTACTCTTCGCCAAGCTGGAAGTGTTGTCGTGGTGCTTCAGGAAGAATTATACGCTTATATGAAACCCCTCAGGGAGCAGCACCTCGACTACAACGCACGCAAGCGCACCCGCCTTCAAACGGATTCCTTTCCCTTCGACGCACCTGCATAACAAACGAGAGCGTCTGCCGATACCGGCCACGTCGTTCAAGGACGAAAGACACCACGGTTTCACACTGATTCACGGACACACACACACACACCCACGCCACCGGCAGTCCCTCAGTCGGGTGACGTCACGCCAACGGATCTCGAACACCGCCCTGTTCTACTCCCGTGTCGCGCCGTCACGAGGGGTGCTTCGCGCTGGAACGAAAGCCCGGCGATTCGCACGGTGCTGTTTTTTCACACGCTCGCTGAGGGCGCAACGCGTTGGAAGGCTTCTGAACACGTGGAACGGGCGGCCGACCGGCTCTTGCTCCTTCGCCCGAGCGAGCGAAGAATGCACACTCGGCAACAAGCGCATCATTAAAATTCTTGAAGAGCCGCCAGCAAGAGTCCGAGAGAGGAAGGTGAGATGGGTGGATCGGTACGATGAACGCATTAAAAGAAGAAAAGCGCGCATTTTGCGGGACAGAGCACACAGGCATATAAAATATACAACAGCAAAATCTTTCACATATTTATTTTTAAATATTACAACGTTTCTTTGTTGTTTTCTTCACCCATGCGGTAAGAGATTTTATGCTATTCAAGAATTTCTACGTGTATAAACGTATTTCAAATATAGTGACCATCCGTGGGTTTTCGGCCTCCGGAAGACTTTCCTCGAAGGCCGGCGAGCAAAACGAAAAAGCCTCCTCTATTAGAGGCACTGGTGCAGTGTGCGAAGCTAGACATCTACGTTCAAATGGACCCTCCAGTTTCACCTCTCTAGTTGATTTCCCATTTTTACTCCTTCCCTCATTTTCAAATAAAGCCTCTCCTGCGCAGCACACGAAGGTGCCGCCCGATGACCGCTGACGTGTGCGACTGCGACACACTGCCTCTTTTAAGCCCTAATGCAGGAAAGCCCAAGCAACGATTGATCTATAAACTGCTTCACTGTTCGTGTCCTCTAAAAATACCACGCGCCCCAGAGCACTTGTGTAACGTACGGCAGGCGTTTAAACGATCGCTCAGTCAATAGAGGACAGCCTGGTACAATTAATACGGCACACGTTAACGATCCCGGAGCGCTCAATGCAGAGATAACGGAAGTGAACAGCGGGTTAACCACGCATATAGTGTAGATGATAAAAATGTTCTAGCCTCTCTATTTATAGGCCCTAGAAAGACTTCAAATCGGCTCTGTCTGCGCTGTGGCGACTGCGAGAACCGATGACCTCATCATCTATGAACTAACGTTCGCGTGAGCAGTGCAATGACGCGCTTCGCGCGCTTTTCATAGCATCCCACGCACTGTGCAAGGTCACACTTTCTGCCTCACGACATTTAAATCCTCGTTAAAGTTTGCCAGAGCAAAAATTAAGCGATGGACAAAGGGACACCACAAGACACAATTAAGCATCGATACGCCGTGTAGTAGTGTCGCTAGGGGCCGCTTGTGTTTTATCAATCTTGCTCGGCTTGAATGTATTTACAGAGCAGATTATTAGGCAAATACCCCTCTGCACTGAGAAATCGAGGTATAGTCTACCGGTGGTACCCGAAGCAGCACTAGAAAAAGGAAGACAGCCAGCTATTAACATTGCTGCTCGAACCCCAGGTGTCGAGATTTCCGGAAACCTCCACTACGGCGTCTTTCATAATCAGAGCTGGTTTTGGGACGTTAAACCCTACAAATCAATCAATCAATCAATTAATCAATCAACATTGCTGCTCCTCGGCATAAGTAACGGAAGAAGCAAACGCTCACGTCTTCTCATGACACAACAAAACCTGAGTGCCTTGCAGGGCAACGTAAGGAGAGATGCTGCAAGAGGTGCGAAACAAATAATAAATAAGAACAATATTATATTGTGTTTGGATCGTGGTGTCGATCAACTAACTGCACATACGCTGGAGATGTAGATTTCCCTCCTCTCTTACTCAACTAGGACGTAGTGTGATCCATACATTAACGCCGCTAATTTTAGATCCATTTTCCTACCCGCCCCTCTCTCTGTCGCTATACTTCATCTGCGGCGGAGCGCGCCACTGATACGGCCAGTGTAAATGGAGCCTATTGTACTGCTACAGGCACGCGATATGGAAAGAGATAACAAAAAGAGTGCATCGGACAAACCATACCCCCGATTGTTTACGGTCCTGCCAGAACGGATGAAGCAGAGCGCTCGGGGGTTGTTCGGGTCTCGCAAAACACAGCGAAATTCAAACAGACCTGTCTCGTCTACGAGGGAGCCTATATACACTGGGTGGACGCCATCTTGAACTGTTCTTTACTTCGAAGCCTCAGAAGTTGAGCGAAACGGGGCTTCTGAGATTCTCGGGCCTGGAAGCGCCGAGTCTTGCAAGCTCGGCCAAAAAACGTCGCCAGTTCGAGAGGAAAAACAAAAACAAAAAAGACTTCGAAAAGCGTGTGACGAAAACTACACGAAGCGGCACTCTCGGAATGTCCGGGTATTTGGGCAAAAGCTGTCGCTGTGCGAGTTTGTGAGAAAGGGTATGCAGATAAAACGTAACCATTCGGCGCATATCTGCCTGGTTGAGGATACGTAAGATAAAAGGCGGAAACTTTCAACCAAAACTTATTTGGCTTCCCGGCGTTTTGGACAGGCTGGAGGGAGGTCCTTTGACATGCAGAAGCCGCTTTTTTTCTTGACCCTGTACCCGAGTATAGCCAAAGTTACCGCTGTGTGAAAAGGGGCCCTCGCCTCAATAGTCTCAACTGCGCATTCAGCGACAGGACGGCCATCTTACCAGAGTTAAAATAGCACATGTAGCGTTTTACATAACGCTTGCACCAGACTCTCCACTGCTTATTTCTTTAGTCAACGCTCTCGCGTTCTTTATCGACACAAAGAAATGCGAAGCTAAAACATGGCTGTTTCCAGCTAATTAGGGCTGAAAAAAGCGAGAGCGGTCAGTAAATGCATGCTACGCATCCTGCCGTACGAATCGTGGTCGGTGTATCGAAACGACTCTAAGAGGCCACTATAAAAGGGTAAAACGATTTTTGTCGCATGAGTAAACTATACATTTCCACAGTGTCAAAAGCATCACTCGATCTCAACCCGAGAAGACGCCCGGTACGCGAGAAAACGGCACAAAACGAGAACGCGCACTTGAGAAATCCCTGACTGCAAAATGAATGAATGAATGAATGAATGTGGCGACGGCGCTTTGAGGTTCCCATAGCAACTTGTTTTGACGTAATAAAACGCCTGCTTGTGCCCTCAGAATTAATTATCGGTAAAAATGAGTTACATCAGGCTCCAACGCGTCCGTGGACTCTTATGTAGGGTAGAAGGTTTCACAAAATTTCGTTAAGCCAATTTTGGCCAAAATACAAGAAAAGACGTCCGAGATATGGTGGCTATATCCGAGATCTGTAGCGTGACGCTTACGTTCATGGGTGTCGAGTTTCGGTGCGAAATTCAAAAGCTCAACCAAAATAGACGACGATAGAATCGTCAAAACACAATCCATCATTCTGAACTAAACAACATTGTTTCGCTTTAGCGTCCCTTTAAAATGCTCCGAGTACAGCGCGAAGCCAGGAGGCACAAAGAAAGCGCCTATCTTACCTTGAAAAACTTATCCAGTAATCTTCGAAGGGTCGCGCCCTCGTGAATGAAATGGCTATACCGGTTCAAATTTCCTTGCACGGACTCTACACACTTAGACGTCCGAAAAATTCGATTTTCCGCTCAATTTGGCCACGTGCTGAAGTTCCGGTCGATGTCGTTAATGTACGACACCGTCAACACGCCTGATAGTTCGATCGTGCCGCATTAACAGTAATATATTATTCAACACAGGGCTGGGTGATCTGCAAAGATGCGCTCGCCGCAAGGAAAACTTAATACTGAGTTTCGCTCAGGTTTCATAACATAAGGTTTGCTTATGCGTAAGGCTTGCACGAGAAAGCATAATCGGCGAGTTAGTTCCTTGCGGTTTTCTTGCAAATGGCTAATGGTTACATGGTTCCCTAGACACTGGATAGGCGTACAAAACGTACAGTCGGCGTGAAAAGTTTGTGGACCAAAGACACACTTTGCCTTTGAAACTTCGCTTTATTGTCTGCAATAAAGCAATGAATGAATGAATGAATGATTGATTGATTGATTCACCTGACAAGAAGGATATCTATGGCAGTCTGCGGAATCAGGAAGCGGAAATACTAGGTTTTCCCCGTACCTCGTGCTTTCTAAACTTTTTGACGCCGAATGCGCGTCGATGTACCCATGTACAGCATAAAGTACACTGCAGGATAAGGGATAAATACTGCGCTTACTATCACAGTGAAGGCATCTCATTCTAGCCAGAAAAGAGAGAAAATAAATGTAATTTTAAGTCGCAGAATTGTTAAAATTTTAAGCAATACTATTTATGAGTGCCGTGCTTATTTTGCGCGGTATCAATAAATATATCATTAAAAGTTTTTCACACCATTTGTAGTAGCCTTTGCCCGATTTGCAACATATACAGTGTAGGCTCGGTAGGCGGTTCTGGCATCTTTCTCAGTATGAATGAACCAAAGCCGACATCCGGCACACGTCAAGGGTGGCTATGCCCTATGGCTTCTCATGACACATCGTGACTGTCAACGTATTCGCGAGAATAATGACTGTTTTGTTCGTTTCTGTACAGAAGTACTCGAAATTCCGCTCTAAATAGCGCTGCGACCACTTTCCCTTTTTAGGTGTGCACTGAAGTATTACTTTTAGAAAAACATTGAAGTATATAAAAATACAGCACTCCATTTACGTAATAGGCTATCTCAGGGAGGCGGTAGCTCAGCACAATGCGAGAAAAGCTACTAGCGCTCTCGTTTGCCGGTAAATGCCGCTAAGCCGTCAGTGAACCCGTTTACTCTGAACTCTATCAACAAAACACGAAGGTCCTGACATACTACTGTCTCCGCGCGCTCAGTTTCCGCTGCTTGGGCAGGCAACCGTCGCTGACAGGCTTCCGTTTGTACACCAGCTATCACGACACCACTTTGCGAAAGCCGCAGGAGTGGTCCCACGCCACGGAACCACTTCCTCACTATGGTTCCTGACATGTTCTCAATGTATGGCGCGGAATTCAAAATTTCAAGTTTGACCTTGATTTTTTTTATTTATTATTTAAATGCGAGAACATGGGAATGTTTGATTTTTCTCTTCCAATATTGGAATTTTCTCTTCCAATATTGAGCCTAAGATGAAGAAAGTAGGGACATCAGAGTTTCCGAACAATAATTTATCCGTCTAAAACAGCATTGGTATTTCGCTTTAGTGTCCCTTTAAAAGTACCCAGTAATTACTCGCGCATTCCAGTCCATCACTGATCCGCGCAAGGTCTTACGCAAAGCGCATCGTAAGACAATTACTTAATGGTTGTAATGGCGTAGCTTATTTGTCGTCACATTATCGAGCCAAGGTACGTATCGACCTTCAAATGTTTAAACATGCAAATGTTTGAAGAGAAAATAGAGCAAGATCCTTATCCCTCTTTAAAGCAGAAGGAGGTCTTTCACCCTCGTAAATCTAAGCAACATACACCTCGTTTCAGAACCATAACTCAGAGCAGCTATATTACAAATGCAAACTTACGCACCCAGACAGAAAATACATGAATTATTTATGGTCAGCATAATTTGCATACAGCCGGCTCGTGCGGTACGATTCACTGCGCACACAGCTTTTGAATACAACGTAATGTTGACACGGGATCTAAATGAAGCGTTTAAGTGACTCACAATAGATATGTTTATTGGGTATTTGATGGACTGGTATAGCTTAATGCCGCCTGACGCTACAGAGGCAACAGCAGGACTGTCGACGTATATTTCGGAGGGCTCCAGACTAATTATTCTCACCTAAAATTATAAAACGCGCTCCTAAATTCATCAAAATGCGGTCGTCTCACAGCCAGAAATGGATCCCGTTATTTGTTTGGAACCATAAAAACTTAAGAGCAAACACAACATAAAAACACATCGCGATAGTTGGCGAGCTCGATCCGTTGGGGAACTACCGTCTACCAGCTGTTCTGCGACGAGCGACACCAAACAGCTGGTTAGGCTCGTAGTATTAGATCAGTCTGACATCAACAGCACGATTTCCACGGCCTCTTCGCATCGCACATACTTACATCGACGCGTGCATCACCACCGCACGTCGCTGCATGCAAATGAGCAAGTACTTAGTGTCCCTTACGCATGTTAAGACATCGGTGGATCTAAGTATCGCTCCAACAAGGACCGATGTATTCTGGTCTACGTATAATGGGGGCTTCTCAAAGACTGGATCTGACACACGCTACATTCGTGCTCCACAAATGGAACATATCGCGCGTTTTTTTTTTCTTTATTCTTTTTTTTCCCCGAAGTTAGTGAACGCTCGTCTGGGAACGTGTTAACAGATTGCGTTTCTATTACCAGGACTAACGACGCGCAAACGAAGACACCACGTCTCGCGGCAATCACGGTAAGTAAACAAACAAGCGCCCTACCCACGAATTCCATATGGGCGCGTTCTCCATAACGAACAATTCGATAAAAAGAAACTGCACCATCCCTTGCATGTGTTCTTTTCATTTTTTTATTTCTTTGTTCTTCTCCATTAGTCAACTGTGGCGTAGCGCTAAGCGCGCGTTTATTTCTAGTGTCAGTGACACGCTACACAACATACGCGTGTGTGTTTACAATCAACAAGACACGGCACTCGAGGCATCAGCGCACCAGCGGTGACAGTACACAGCATATTAACAAAACCACGTTGCCCCCTCGCAACAATCTTGCTGCGAGTCCAAAATTGGCGACGACTCGCCTACTCGAGCTGTGTAGAGCTGTAGTTTCGGCAGCGCGCGAAGCATGCACGAAGGTAACAAAGCAGCAGCCGTGCTGCTAAACAGGCAGTGTTGCAAAAGCTGCAGCAGGCCACCTCGCTAATAACGTCTCCGATTAAGTATAATACCCTTCCAAACAACAGGTAATAAATTTCAATATTATTCGGAGCAACCTTGAAGCGGGTAGAACAACAAAACTGGTGCGGCGGCACGACGCACCGAATGAAGGGTGTTTGCAACAGCTGCGTCGGCAAGGCCGACAGCCATCGCCCGCAGTTAGGAACCGATACTCACACTTATGGCATTGTGTGCGTCACATGTTCACCTATCAAGTCCAGAGCAGCACACGCGCACCACAAAACAAAGCGCACGACCGCACGATCATCGTGAGAAAAGGGCAATGAAGTTTTGAGCTCTGCCAGGTTTCGGGCGTCCCGCCATCTGTTAGGAAATGCGCGCACTAAGCGCGCATTTGGACAGCGCCTCCTTTGTTTAGGCCTCTCGCTTTCGCTACTTGGGCAACGAAAAAAGCAGCAGCGTTAAAGCAGAGGCATCTGAAAGAGTCTCCGAAGCTCTAAAGCTCATGTATTTGAAAACATCGAAGCATATGACCTTAAAGCAGCGCAGTACGGCTTATGTAACCAAAGTTTGCCGGACCTCACCGTCTTCCGATGTGGTCTAGTGGCTAGGATACCTGGCTTTCACCCAGGAGGCTCGGGTTCGATTCCCGGCATCGGAGTGATGGGTCCCATGGTGTAATGGTTAGCACTCTGGACTCTGAATCCAGCGATCCGAGTTCAAATCTCGGTGGGACCTTAATTTTTTTTCTTTTTTGCCCTACAACCAAAAACCAGGAATTTCGTCGACATGTCCTTTACTTCTTTCCGGAAATTTTGACCACCTGGGACAGTTACTGTCCTGTGCTTTTACCTTCCTTTCAATTCAAGAATCTCTCTCTTGCACTAACACGTCATGTGTGCATTGGTTCTGGCCTGCTACGGTTCGCTTTATTTACTTCCAGTCACAGCATGACTTGAACATGAACTCCACGTAGGACCCAATATAGCATTTTCCTTTGTAATTTATTGGTCTATTTGTCATAAAAGCAATTTCATTTCTCCTTATAGACGTACAGCCAACAGCAAAATTTTGCGGGATACGTCGACACATAAAAGAAAAACTAATAATAAAGACCTCACCGCTTAGACTCCGTAGCCTCTAAACGTTTGAGTGGTAGAGGTTTTCACAATGTACAGGCTGTAACATTTAAATCAAAGCTGTGTTGAAAGGGTAATATAGATTTTTCCACAGTTTCGCGTCCCAGAAACTTTTGGTGTTGACTGCCAATTGTCGACTTGCGGTTGACCGATCCTTTCGATTCGCAATGTTGGGGTGGCGGTGAGTTCATGTTTTGTGGGTGACGGCGCTTCCCGAGCTGTATCCTGGGAAGGAAAAGAAGGTAAAGAAATGTAGGTAATATTTTGCGGGAGCACTTGTTGGCCTATTCAGTGTTTGTTTCATTTTAGCGATTGTGGCACTAAAACAGACACACAAGTTCCCGTGTTGTGTTTTGCGCGAGGTTTGCCCAAGGTAGTTTTCAGTACACTACACCCGAGCTGGTTTCTTCCTCGTAAAGCATGTCTCACACACACACACACACACACACACACACACACACACACACACACACACACACACACACACACACACACACACACACACACACAGTTGTAGTTTGCGTCTGAGAATGGAACCGAAACTAGCACGCGCTTATTTCTGAAATAATTCTAGACAACGCCGCATAATGCTCTAAGTGCATGGATGCACTTTAGTGTGCCTGTTTAGTTAGTATAGCGTGAGAGGCAGGTAACAAAGTTTACTGAAATATCTGACGAGGCATCTGCATGTCACGGTACTAAAGCCTAATAAATCTGGCAACTAGCAATATGGCGGCGCCCACAGTGGTGTGTTGTTTCTGTGTGTGTTCGCACCGTTTGTAAACACAACCGATTTGCTGCATCGAGAAACGCGAGTTGATCTTTGTCTTTTCGTTGCATAGTCGTCGCTTGTTTGTATGGGCTTTGCTGTAGATTTATACCAGCGTCACTGATGCATAGAAGAAAGCGGCTTCCCGTTCAGGTGCCTTCATCAAGAATTGCCCGTTTGGAGGTGCATACTTAACGTTTACCTTGTTTTCCAGCACAAGCTGCCAGTGTCGCAGGCTTCCACTTCACAAAGCCCAGAAGACTCCTCTAACGATGAGGTATGTGCGTAAAATAAATTCTCAAAAACTGTGTTGAGTTGACTACTTTCCTCTTACCGCAGGATGTGAACGAGAAGTTCGAGCGAGAGTTAAGGTGGTGCATTGAGCAACTTAATATTTCGCTCTCCCATGCTGACGCAAAGAAGAAAAACTGTAAGATGTGATATTTGCCAATCTGCGAAACCAGGTCGATGCAAGCGTTTCTCTTTTCTTCTTCATTCTATTAGATAATGAACAAATGCGCGCACTCCAAACGCTTCAAAACACAAGAGCGCCCGTCGCGAAAAAAAGGCAAGTGATGAGCGTCACGCTTGGAAACTACAGGGAGAAGATGGAACAAGAAAAAGCGCAGTTCATCACTGGTATGTGTGCGCATCGTAACTGATCTCCATGAACTGCATTCATAAGTCATTGTAGTTAGCCAATATTCCCATCAATTCTGTGATTAAAGAACATCTCGAGAACAATGAAAGTAATTTATGCGCTAAAGGTGCAGTGCGTATGGGTGTATCCAATCTTCCACAGTCCAAGACGCAAGGCAGGTTAAAACGGCAACTTTCAGGCCATCAGCCTGTTGTTCAGAAGAGGCACTGCCATTGCTTCACTTAGGTGACAGCATTCCACTTTAGTGATCGCTACTCCCGTTATCGGCAGTTGCACAGCATATTAAGCAGAGCTGTTACATGCATTTAGGTAACTACTTTCAATATTTCACTTAAACCGATTCTTCCTTGGTGGTCATTCATGACACTCATTCTCAAGCATTGCCTTGGGACTGATACATTATAAAAATGCACTGTTAATGAAGACCTGGAAAGGGCTCACAGTCTGTCCTTATTGCCATTTGCCCATGCTCTCCTGTCACGGTGGAATTGTTGGACTGACACTGCATATTTTCATTATAAGCACTTGCATGGATCAAAAGTCCTCTTGTCATTACAGGCACATTGGCTGATTCAATTGTTGCCACATTTCTATAAAACTACAGAGCTGCTTGCTATATCTCGCTGACCTCTTTACATCTGTAATCGTGACTTTGCAGATTATACTAGGAAGACAAGGCTGCAGCCTCAACCATCACCAGAAGCCAAGTCGTTTTCCTGAGGAAGGTGGTGACAGCAGACAAGGACAGCCAGTCTAGTGGGCCAGAGACTGCTGCGGAGTTCAAATTCAACTTTGTGGTTGACAACGATGACACTTGAGGTGCCTGCTTTATTTTTAATTATAATAAAGTGCCTGTTGCCTGTACGTGTGTTGCCTGTCACTGGTAGCGAAATCAAGCTGTAAACATAGAATTAATCCCTCTCCTAGTCTAAAAATTAACTTCTAGCCTGTGTGTGCCCGACATAACTGTCTGGCATGCAACATTAAATAAACATTAGAGTAAATTATAATGTTAAGCAACACTGGTGTGTTCCATGCCTCAAACAGCAGGCTGGTCAAATAGAACAAGCTCAGTTGGGCACTGGTGTACGGGCCATGACAGCTTATTACTGCTTTAGGTAACCACATCACTGCATGTTTCAGTGCCATGTGGCCTAGTGTGGTAGTGGTGAAATTAACTACAAGCAAAAGCAGACTACAGCTGGCAGATTTAAGCTTCCTAGACATTGATACAGTAATGCCAATGTCTTTGTCAATCGCTCATACTGGTGGTCACTGCAAAGTACCTGGAGTAGCAAGCCAGGCCATTAACCAGGCTAACATCTCCGGTTCATCAATAAAGTGTTCTCTATCTATACTGGTGGTGAAACTGAGTGTCACCACTGGTACCTGTGCGAGATAACATAGCTGTGTTATCTGGCACAGGTACCACTAACCCAATGTTTCTTGCCAAAATAATGCAGGTCATTTATGGCCAGATGAACTGGCGAATGTGGTTTGATGGCACTATCCATTCTGTGGGCCAAGCTCGTTGGTCAGGACAGTTGACTGGTCTTTAAAGCTCTGATAGTAAAGCCAGCAGACATAACACATTGCAGCAGTGAACATGGTTTCGTCAAAGGGTAGCAGAAGGCTTCCAGTCCGAGAAATGGTCCGAGACATCAGATCGAGACATCATATCGAGACATCATCGAGACATCATAACCTGCCAGTCCGAGACATCAAGGAAATGAACGGGAACCACTGCAAAAGATGGCTCTCCCAAAAGCTGTTCCCATAACTACCACCAAGTGGTGTTTGAGTTACGGATAACACTACCATATTGTTTTGTGAAGCAGGATAAAGCATCATGATTCGGTACCCTCAAAAGAACATACAACCTTGGCTGTCCAGAAAACGTGTGGGACACCGACATGATGAAGGCAGAACTCTGAAGCTTGCCGAAGATATACAGACCAATACTGTGTAGACTGCATTGTTGAAGATGGTGGCTATGTTGCTGTGTGCCTACCACCCTGTCATTGCTAAGCGAATCCTATAGAGCTGTGCGAGTAGGCGTTCGGTGAATGTGGCTTCATGTGCACTGTTGATCTGTGCATGCAGTTCAACCAGGGTACTTACAGTTGTAGCACACATGCTGGCAAGTAAGCTAGGAGGCATTAGAGCTGTATCAGTGCTTGCATATGCATTGGGGATGAAATTTGTGACTTGGACAACCTTGTGTTTAACGTTGGCTCCAGCTGTGCAAATAAATGCTTCGGAATGAAAAAAAAAAAGGAAAAGGAAGAATGGTGCAGCAATTCCTGCAGTTCTGAACTTGTTCATCGAAGCGTTAGAATTCTCCAATAGTCTTGCTTGCATCACCTGATGGTCCCTCAAAGGAATTTTGCGAATTTAACCAACTTTAGGAGAATGGCAAGTGAGCAGTTTCCATGGGTGCCATTTGCACCACCAGTTATCAAAAACAACTTTTGTATTATGCATGCTGTTATGGACTTGTGCTGTTTTGTATTACTTGGTGCATCTAGCTGTATTGTCTGCATTGTAGACATGGCACAAGTGAATCGAAGTGGTGGCAACTCTGGACAGTGTTTATTTTTTCATCGCTATGTGCCGCGGTAGCAGCACAAATTTCAAGTGGAAAGCCATTTCTGGTGGCTGAGGATGAGAGGATGACAGCTGCGACCGCAAGCGCCTACGTCAACCTTCATTTACATCAGCACCTGTGCTGTGTCGTCGCTCGTAGACCTTACCAGAAGTCACCATGCTCCAGAAAACAAAACGGGAGGGGGGGGTCGTTACGTAAACATGTCGTCATGAGGGGGGGCCATTATATAATGGTATGCAATCATGTGAACCATCTGCTCTGGTGCGGGGAAAGGCAGGGAAGGAATTTGGCTTGCTGAAGCTAGACAGGCCAAGAAGTAAAGGTGTGGAGCTCGCCTCCTCGCATCATTCCTTTTCCTTGTGTGTGCCACTACAAAATTTTTCTACTCTGCTTGTAATGAACCAGTGCGAAAAATTTTCGATAGAACACTCTCCATTGTATATGGAACAACTTCCACTGTATAACTACAATTTGCATTGTAACCTGGTACAAATATCAAGCACCCACACATTTGTAGTAAATTAGCAAATATCAAGTAGCCAGAGATGGGAATACTAAAGCCCTCTATGATCCTTTTGTGGGGCTTGAATTGCTTTCATATATTGTGAATGGCCTGTTCAAAGATGGATTTTGCTTATTTTAATGTGACAGGTGCCCCCCTAATACTGCTCGCAGAGCAAGTCTTTGCTTGAAGACCTTGTGGTCTCTGCACTGCAGTGGCCATGACCAGTCAGAATAGAGCTCAATCACATATCTGTGGTCTCGCTAAGCGCCAACTTGAGGGCGAAATCAGGAAATGCGTTAAAAACACAGTCTTTACTGCAATGCCTGAGTATATAAGCTTCTTGTGTACACCTAGACTCCATGGCCACACTGTGTACATCGGTGCAACTTCACGTGGCACGTGATTATCGTCAGCAGTAATACGATCAAGAATAGAAAGTGATGACTTACCTTCCATCTCAATAACGATTTTTTTTTATCATGTTTCCGCCAAGAAACTGAACTGCGTTATTCATTATTCACCTTCTTCCCTGGCTCTCTCCAGGTGCCCAGGATTTGGTGGTTTAATGCACATAGAAAGCACCGCATAAGAACGGAAAAAATGTCACGGCAGGTCAAGCTTCTCAGTCAAGCCGATCCGGGAAAAAAAGTAATGCGAAGCATGTTTTCCTGGTAGGACAAGGAGCAAGGCGTAGCTGATGTTATCGTTCGACCTGGCGTCTGCAGGTGTGACAGTGTATGTTTATTACTGCGTTCCGGCATGCACGCGCTTGAAGTTGGAGAGCAAGCATGCTGGCAGGAGAAAAAAAGGACACGAGTGCATAAAGCAGGCTTTCCAAGTTAGCCATACTGCCATCAGAAGGCACATTGATGCAGTTTGGCTCGCCCTTCTGTGGTCTCTAAAATTTTGCACTCGACTCTACATCAGTACTTTGAACAGGTAATGCTGAAAGCCAGGCCAATCCGTTCTTACTTGAATACGGACTATGAAGGGTGTAGACAGGATGTCGGCCAGTCTCCTGTTTTCATCCTTCTTTGCCAGTGCCTTTTTCTTGCTGATCAGATGTATTCCCTTAATGGTTAACACAGTGGCAATGGTCAACTGATGCAATCTTTAGCCTTTTTTTTTTCATCGATTGATACCTTTTTACACATGCTTTGGCGGTGAACAGCTGTACGGAAACACTGATGTCTATAAAACCAAACTGTGCAACATGCTTTATTCAGCGTGCTTTCAATAGATTTGTACAATCAGTGCATAAAATGTAGCAGAAAACAGGAGGCCCTGCACTTTCTTCAGCAAAGCATCCTGATATAGTACTTGTAAAAAAAAAAAATAAGAAAGCAGTCCTGAATAATACGTGGACACTACACTCAGCGAAGCGACTCATCCATCCATCCACAACTGAAGCCAAAAACGCACACCAAGCCACTCTCAAACTACCCAGACAGCATAAGTGTAGCTTTTCCATCAGACGCCAAGACGGTATCTGCCAGAGGGAAGCAAGCAGAGTAACCACACCCACACACACAAAGGAGACGCTGACGGGGCCCTTGAAAAGGACGTGTCGTCACACTGAAATGAGATCACTGTAGCTGATTTTGTCATCATCATCTTCTTCTTCTTTTTTTTTTTTCAAAATTAAAAAATAAAGGAAGGCTAAAAAAAAAAAAAGTGCACACAACTTATCAAAACCAAATGTGTGCATTGATTAAATGCGGCATCAAGCACTTGCAGGCATGATGCTGTTCTCTTTCTCCTCTGAGAAGTTCTGCAGTTTGGGAGGAGCCGTCAGGTCCACTTTGCCAGCTCTCTGCAAATGGTTTTCCTGGACAGACCTCAACAGGGTATTTGGACGGCTTGTGTTCTTCAGTGCGGGGCGTACACACGTTGGCATGTTGCTCACAGCCCACTGTTTGCCACTCAGGTCCTCCTGGGATTTCTTTGCCTTCCTTTCTGCAATAACAAATGAAGAACAAATGGTGGCAGGTAGGCCAGGCACCATCAGCAATATACATTTTTCAGATAATGGAGCCAAGACGAGCTTACAGTTATAGGAAATCTAAATGGACCTGTTTATTGGCGGATGTGACGGTACATCAGAACATCTGAAGCATATCTTAAAACTGCACATCTCGCACAGTCTCTGAGAGAGTGAGAAGTGCAAATTTGCCAGTTTGTTTCTTCACGGTCATTTCAAAGGAATAATCATTTACTTATTATCCTTTTTTCTGTACCTTTTCATTGCAACAAACAGCTGCAGGTGGCATGTTTCACAGTGCAGCAGTTCTCTTGCTAATAAAATTTTTTACCACATTGTGCATTGCAGCTAAGTTTATTAAAGCATATCCATCTTTATGAAACACAAAATAAAAGTCCTGCTTCACAGGCACTCCATGTTTTTACATGCACCTTGTTTGTTTTCCTTTTATTTGTTATGCACTATGGCCAATTTGTGTCTCTTGTGGTGATGACCATTTTTCTTCTTTGCGCTGTTCATCCTTTGAGTGACAGTTTCAGTGACTGCACCTAAATCTGAGCTTGGATAGCCAACTGAATGTAGCCTCGCTAATTGGTTGTTAAAACTAGCCTGCATAGCACTGGCCTTTTCCCACTTTTGGCATGTTTCATTGCATGACAATGTGTATTGTGGCAAAGCAACAATGTGGGTTTTTTATGAATTAATTTTTTCTTTGAAAATAAAATCACTTTTGCATAAGAATCGAGTTAGAATTCATGACGTCTTGAGACAGGACCAATTATGTGAATTTTATGGCAGATGCACAAATTTCGCAATCATATCACACTATATTACTTTTGGATCGATGAACAAATCGCAAAATACGATTTAGAACAGGGAATGTTGCAGGAGCCAACGTTTCGACAAGCGGACTTGTCTTCATCAGGGCGGCAACGACGAAGACAAGTCTGCTTGTCAAAACGTTGGTTCCTGCGACATTCTCTGTTCTAAATCGTATTTTGCGATTTGTTCATCGATTCAAGCATCCATCTTCTCCTGAGCTTCTCTTCTAGTTTATATTACTTTTGGGAAAGACAATGTGTTGCTTGCAACCAGCAGGTGCAAAAACGGCAAGATAGGTGTTTGTCTATGAAGAAAACATAATAAAAGATTCGTTGGTACTTGCTGCAAGAGTGACCAAAAGAAAGTAAAACTACATGTCCGTCCTAGCCTGATAGATCTTGTGTAAAGCACCGTTATGTGTAGGCTGGTCAATACTGTGCAAATGAAGTGAGCCTATACAAACCTCGGCTTGTTGTTTCTCCTGGGCTATGCAATGCACTTGCAGGTGCACGTTTTTTCTCGTAGTACAGAGCCATCGGACTTTCCTGCTGCACATTCTTTTTGATCATCATACCCGTGGGTATGGGAGTTCGGCGGAATGCTGTTGTTGGAGACCTCGGATCAATGTCTGTGTCAACCTCCTCAGTTGAATTATCAGATTCAGCCACAGGTTCCTCCATCTGCAGAGAAGTCAAAAGTGACATGGTTATATGTAGTGCAGCATAACTTTTCTGGACAGTCATATGCTCGAAACATCTTTTCTTAATTGTCACAAGTTGCTGCTTCAACATCAAAGCACAGAAAAAAAAAAAAAAAAAATGAGGACACAGATTTGACTTTTGCTCAGCTACTAAACAAGATGTTGGACAGACTGTTCATCACTGAAGCAGGAAAAAGTTATGTATTACAAACAGAAGGCACATAATCCGAAATCAGGAGATGCTGATTGACCTGTAAAGATTGTGCAGTCAAGTCCTAAAACACACAATGTTGCAAAACCTTGAATTACATTTGGGACTACAAGATGGCTTTTGTTGTTTTTATGTACATCTACAGAAAGTATCAGTAGGTCCATTTTGTTGTACTTTAACTTGCGGAAATCTTACGGCTGCTTCACAGGCTCAAATATACTGACAGCTATCGGTGCTTTGGTGAAATAGTGACAAAAGGTGTGAAATCAGCACAGACACAGGAGTGACACAAGACAAGTGCTGTCTTGTTTCTTCCTTGTCTGTGCTGATTGCATTGCCGGTATTATCACCACCTATGGAATCTCACCGACTAGCGTGCACTATGCCTTTTTTAAATAACTGAGGCACAGTTTGGACATATAAGTTCTTGTGATAAGAAAACACGCAGCGTAACTAAGCAAGGCTGTGAATTAACCATGTAAGCATGAATAAAATCTGAGGACAAAAAAAAAAATGATGCTATGTGTTATGTCCAGTTGCCTTGCTTTTGCTGCTGCATCACATTTCAACCTTTGCGGTCATGTGCTAACACATGAAAATATCAGGAAGCACCCGACATATCCAGATGGCCGCCCCCACTCCATGGTTACCTGCGTTCGTTGTGCCATCTCCTAGCACAGTTTCTTAAACTTCATATTGCTCTATTTGTTTTCTCCATATTAGAAGAGCACATTTTCATATGCACTTGAAAGGAATTTCACGTACAATTTGTGATACGCACTAGTGATGGCATGGCAACTGTTTCTGCCTGTGTGTTTTATGGATGGAACTTGTGTGAGTTTAGCGACTGCTGGTGACTTTGTTGTCACACAAAAACCAGGGGCCACCTTGACCTAGTGTCTTCAGACAACAGCATGCCACAAAATACCAACTGTGATGAAAGTGGAGGTGATGTCTGTCAACAAGGGTAACCATTATTGCTCAAGCTGTACGTTTGCACATAAATCAGTCAAAAAGTGTGATGGTAGCAGTTTTTTTGGCTGACTGGGCATACAGTTGTTAACGGCTGCATTTTGAAAATGCGCTTAACTTCTGTAGGTGTCAAAGAACCAAAGCACCTCTCGTATTGGCAAATGCTTATTGGTGACATGTGCCAAACACCGCAAACAGTCGTTAAATTCCTAAGGTGATGGGTGATTGGATGGGAAGCTGCGCTCGTATTTAAGAACCTCATCACTAAGAGCGGGTACTGCATGGTGTGCACAAACAGTAAATATAATTGCCAGTGGGAGACTGTTTTCTGCAGTGAGACAAAGTGCACATCCTGGCCTTCATCCTGATGACTGCTTCAGGTGCTACCATATCGTGTTCTTAATAGTCGCTGATCACCATGTGCACTGAAGGATAATTCAAAGATAAATAACCTGACATGATTTTACTGGAGACATAGCCTAACACATGTAAATATAACCTAACGCATGTAATAACCTGAGAGCTCTTTTTGCACGGCAATCTTGCGGAATAAATTCCGACTGTAACGATCACAATTTGAGTATAGGCTTATCATTGCAAAGGGTTAAAAAGAAAGCTCTTGAAGAAAGGTGCAAGGTGCATCTAAGCAGATTATGCAATTTCAGTTTACTAAACTGCCCATACTTATGTTCTTTTTTTTTTCTTTTTGTAAACAGATATGAAGAATTTAAAGCATGGGGGTGTAAATATTGGCGCGGATACCTTGACAAATTTTAAAACATCTGCAGTCCAGAATAGCCCAGAATGCCTCTTATTGAGTAAAAACAGTACAACTATTTCTACCCTTAACAAAGCATCTAGCAATCGGCCTTACGACAGTCTCATACGTTTGTAACTGACAACAGAGTACCTGGAATGTTGACCCGATGTGCGGAGTCATTAAGAGAAACACTTCAGAATGAGTCATGCGAGCTCAATGCTACATACCAGAAGCAAGTGCGCTAACGATGCAAAGTTAGGTTCAACGCATTAACGCAGTACCAATAGTGCGAATTTTATCGATGTGCATACATGCATCTACAGGTAGGCCTCATCGCGACATATGCTAGTCGAGAAAGCACCGCAGCGTTCACCAACAGAAACAAGCAAAACTCCAAGTATGACGTGATGTTGACGAGAAACGAAACATGTTATCTTGTGCGTTTACATGAAACAAGCCACTGTGCTGCCGTTTTCGCCATGAAAATTAAGTGTACAGTAGGTAGACCGCAAGCTCTCGATGACGCATGTAGGGCTGACGTGTGAGCGTAGACAGGATGCAGTGTCAGCGGCTCATTGCAGCAGCGCAACGAATGCGCTGGTACAATCCCAGTCGCCCGCCGTACGATGTAACGGTTGGAAAACTCGCAGCGCTTAAACCCACGTTTTTCTCTGAACAAACCGTTTCAGCTAGTTAAATTAGGCCGTGTTGCTGGAATGGGCCGGACAAAACGCGAGTTGTGCGCTCGTTTCTGAACATAACGCAGGCTACGTTCAAAAAGAGCACGAGTGTTCTTGCGCTTCGGTAGGAAAAGCCAGAAGCCCGAACACGACCAGCGGTTTCAAAGTACTGGCGAGAAAAACATGACGCTATTCAAATTTTAGTGACACTACGAAGCCGACTGCTGCAATTACCGCCATTATGACCCGTAGAAAAGTGGCGGTCAAATGAGATCAGCGTCGTCGAGTAGCGTCAAATAGAAGACAGAGCAAGGCAGTGGTGCATTGGTCTACCCAAGTAGTACGAGGAAGTCAGCAAAAAGACGCGCTTACCTGTATAGGCGTTCTATTAATCTCGGTCGTAGGTGAACGTGGATCTAATTCCGACAAGGTGAGCATCCTGGCGTGCCTTCGCACGGGCAACGGCGTGCCCTGGGCCTGAACAGCGCTGCTTTCGTCGCACGACCTGCTCAGGTATTGTCCCATGTCGACATGTGTTTCAAGTCGTCAACCCGGAAGAAGAAAAGTACGCCGCACGAAAACCCGTTTAAAATCGAATACGAACTTGAATCAACCGCCAGCAAGTGGCATAACGCTTGAAGAACAAATCGGGCAGCCGCGGCGGCGGCGCTACAACGACGCCGCACGCGGCGGTTGTCGGAAGCAAAAATTCCGAAAAACTAGGGGGCAACTGGGAAAGGAGGCTGTTGCTTACAGACTCGTGTGTAACAAATTAAACCTTGCTTATTACTTGTCGTTGCTTGAAGGGAAGGGGGGGGGGGGGGCATCGTGTAATAGGCAACGTAGCCTAGATCACTTAAATAGGACGGGAAAAAGCTGCACCGTTGAAAATGTCGTACCAGTGCACGGTATGACCTGCACGACCTTGCTGGTCGTGTCCAAGGAGGATTAAAAAAAAAAAAAGCACTTTCTCTTTTGTGCTATCTGGATGCTGTTAATCGATGCCTCTGGTAAGATGGCGGCCTCCGGCTTCACATTTAGGAAAAAATCTCCACACCAGGATTTTTTTTTTTTATCCTCCTTGGTTGTGTCAGCCTCGCGTTGCTGTCGCCCTTGTTCGAAGAGGCAAGTTTGAACGCTATGTATTCATTTAATCATCTGAAGTTCCCGTGAGGTGTTGGCCTAATAATGAACCGACGCTGTTATGGCTCGCTGGCACGGTGACTATACCACTCATTTTCATTTGTGCTGGAGCACATTCTCGGAGAAAGTTCTAGCCTTGCCAACAATAAATGATGCGCTCCGTAAAGAATCAACCCACTCACAAGCTTTGCGCCTACGTAAACACATGCGGAAAGTGCCTCATATGAGGTGCCACCGTGCCACCATTTCTTCCGACACACGATGATGGAGATTTCTGCGTTGGCACGGTCGATGTGCGAAGGGCTGCAGAGGAGACGAGCGAAGTACTCAGGTTAGCTCATTTTGCTGAGGCTAGGCGATTCGAAGGCAATAAAGGCTCGAAGCCCGCCCGCAGACAGTTGTTATTTCGGCCACATTAACGCATTAATTTCGTTAATCCCTGCGCTCCAAGCCAGCGTGGAGCAGCAGTAGATGAAGTACTGGATGACGACGATGATGATGATGATGATTGTGGTTCTGTTAAGGAAAGGACGCTACCAGGGAGCTCTATGGACGCTACTTCTGCAGCCCATGTCGGGAGCACGGCTAAGCGTCCGTGGGGGTTGGGGAATGGGACAGAAAGAGAAGGAGAGAAAGGCATTTTCGCCTCCATCGAAAATGCGACCACCGCGGCCGTGATCGAACCGCGTTTTTTGGGTGGCAACCGAGCACCGTAACCACTACACCACCGCGGCGGACAAAGTACTGGACAGTGCCACCCAAATGCGTTTCATTGTTATTGTCCTAATATATAGTTTTGTTTTCCCTAACGGCCATTTCGTTAAAACAAAGAAATAAATGTCAAAACGTTTATTAAATAATAAAAAAGGAGGTATAGGAAGCACAAAAAGTGTAAATGAACTTCAATTTCATGCCATCATTTTCATCATTTTCGTTGCAAGAAACCAAAACGATGACTGAAAACTATGTAATGACGTACGAGAGCTATCATGCATTATTTAGAGCGTAAGGTCGACTGAGAGTATCAATTGGTGAGTGGCGGCAATAAATCAACCTCGCCTCAGGTATAGTATCTATGAGATTTATGCACCGCCTCCCCCTCCCCCGCCCCCGCCCCCCCCCCCCCCAAAAAAATAAAAGAAACAGTCACGTCTCGACCTCTGACCTCTGCCTCCCTTCTTTCTTCTCTCTGTCCCTTTAATTCTCCCACCTCCTGAGTGCCTCGGTTGAGGTGTCCTCATTGAGAGACAGTTACCGTGCACTCTACACCCTATTTTCTTCACTTGCTTAAATAAATAGAATCTCTCTCTCCTGATGACGAAAACTCCACATCCACTCCTACAACTAGGCAACTGGGCGTGGGATTCGCACTACCAACGCCGTCGGATTGCTATAATAAAGTTTTCCTCCTCCTCTAACCAACTACAGTTATGAAGAACGTTACCTTTTCTTTATAAGACAGGGTCGCGCTGATCGCCTTCGTTCCCTTTTCTTGCAATATATGGTGCTTGACAAGGCTACTTAGCATTGGGTAAAACAGTGACAACTAGCAGATGCACATTGACATTTTGGTTGAAAGTGACTTGTCTGGTACTATAGGAAGTGAACTCCACTTGCTAAAGTAATTCACTTATTTATTTCTGCTTATTTATTTCTGCTTTTTCGCCCTCGATTACCATATAATTGCCCTGCTTTTTACCACTTTAGAGGCGTGTCATCTGGGCAGGTGAATGAAGACAAAGACGTTACGCGGTCTCGCGAGGCTCGAGCCGAGCTCAGCGGCGACCTGGGGGCGAAGAACAGCTCGGGCATCCAGACGTCTCGACTCGTGCCGCTTGTCTCCTGGACGGCCGTGCCTACCGGGACACTGCAGCGTCAGTGAAGGTGAGCCGTGAGACGTGGCTTGTCTGTGATCTCGCTTGTCTGTGCAGATCGAGACCCAGAACAATATGTACCATGTACGTGGAGCGTTACGCGGGTTTTTCGTTCGCAGGTTAGCAAACGCGGTTAGTGGAATCGGCACGACCCTGTCATAGTCTTCCTGTGTCCGGACATGAAGACTGGAAGACACTGACACAAGGTGCCTGTGTCCTTGTTTTCCCAGAGCTATTTCCGTCGAATTTCGTGTACCAACATGCCCTAAGGTATTTCAACGGAAAGATTACCGGTCGGAGTGTTCAGTCACGCAACGACAACAGGGAATATGCCGTAAAACATTTTTTTATGAGAATTTTTGCCTATGGGAGTCTTAAATGCAACACATACTGCAAACAGAGTCCGACAGCCGTCGGGTGTGTTCGCGCCAGGCTATGCCTCCACTGAGCGCATGCGCCGAGGTTAAAAACAGGTTTTCGGTTGCCGCGAAGGTAGCGCCGCTTCTCAGCGTCGACTCCTTCCACTGCGTAGAAAGCAAATAGTAGGGCGGAGATGTGCTTCTGTGTCGACTGCAACTTGCAACTTTAAGGCCCAGTTACGGTCGCATGAACACCAACAGGAGACGTATGGCGATTCAAAGACTCCAAATAGCGGTACCAAGGCGTCTCCACCAGGCTACGCCAAGTTTCAGTTGCCGCAATTTTTAAGCTCAATTTGAATATACAAATCCTGTTCAAATCGCGAAATGATGATCGATTCCGTCACTGCAATTCAAGCTCTTTCCGAAATGCACAAAGCTCCGTTCGCACGTTAATGCCAGTTGTCGGTCCCTTTAATTGGTAGAGATTTGTACTGCAGAGAGCTCGAGCATGAAAACATGCAAGGCGTGAAAACGTATGAAACCTTTGACGAGAGAGTACCAAAGGAATGCAACAGAACGTTTTCATCGGAGACCGCACTGTTCAACTGTCCAACGTCCTCAGAAGCTTGCGGACACATGAACAGCGGCCAACAGCGAATGGAGGAGGATCGAGTACGAGTAAAGGACAGGAACAGGTGATGACACAAGAGGACTTTGCATATATACACATATATACAGGACATGGGTGCACACACGCACACACACAATATTATGAAACGCGAACAACGTAGAAAACAAAACTACATGATGTACAATTCTAGAAAGTAGTATACCTTCTCTGCTCGGGTGTTTTTGCAGCGCTTGTGTGGGCGAGTGAGTGAGACAACTTTATTTCGAGATCCGGCTAGTTGCATGGTCTGGGCCAGACCGCTCCGACCTAAGGGCGGAAGACTTTGCCGTGCTTTGGCCTCCTTGGCCTTCCGGATAGCCCAAGTTTGGTCCTGTATAGATTGGAGCTAAGCAGCGTTTGCCGCCATCGCTCCCATAGCCTGTTTGCTGATTGGGGCAAGACATATTTTACATGCTTTACTTGTAGAGTCTGTGTAGAGTCCAGGGATAATTCAAGACATTTACTTTCGCCGACAAATATTTGTCGTAGTAGTTCAATGACGGCCGCGGTCTCAGGTGCGGACCGGCAGCCTGCCTATCTATAATATATCGGTCGGGTCGGTGTGTTTAGAAGTGAAACCAACTTTAAATGGTTAGCTTGGTTTCTGCAAGCTGGATTTTACAGACTGTGTTGCAGTGAAGCTTGCTCACAAAGAGCTTGTCGCGAAGCCGAGGATCCGGTCTTCTATAGGATTTAGCGAGCTTGTAACGCTAAAGAGCAAAACTATTTCTTGTCTGATAGTGAATTACCCTTTCAGAATACCAACAGCAGCACTTTTGCACGAGAATATACGTGACAAGCGCGAAAAAGCACAAGAGGAAGATACTCGTGGCGACGCCGGCTCGAAGTTTCTGCATCAACTCGCTGTGATGACGTTACAAATTTTGCAGACACCTTATATGGCCTACGTGATTGCATTTGCTTAAAGATGAACTACATTGTGTTGTAAGGGAGCCAGAAACTTGACCTAGCAAGTTTCAGAAAGTTTCATTGAACCAATGTGACCAATAAGCAAACAAAATCCTTGACGTCACATCGACGATAAGGTGCACAGATTGCGGTCGCGAATTTAGAGAATTAAACTTCGATCTCCATTTTCTCTTCCAGTGATGAACGTACAATGACGCCATCATCGACATTGGCGTTTTCAAATAATTATCCATCAGTCTAAACGGCCTTAGTGTTTCGCTTTAGTGTCCGTTTAATGTAACTGCCTTTCCCTTTAGTAACTTTAACCAACAGAAAGCGGGCGGTATGGATCAGCTAACAAACAGGAGTAGCTGACATTCTTACATCAATTAAAAGGAAGAAGTGAACCTTGGCAGGACACGCAATGCAGAGAGCGGATAACATATATGAACAGTGACAACGACAGAAGGGATACCAAGAGAGGGAAAGTGCAGCACAGGAAGGCAAAAAATTAGGTCGAGCGATGAGATTAAGAAATTAGCAGGTATAAAGTGGGATCAACTCGATCGGGACAAAGCAAATTGAAAATCGCTGGGAGAGGCTTTCTTCCTGCAGCAGGCGTCAAATAGGCTGCTGCTGCTGCTGCTGATGATGATGATGATGAATGTGCACCTCGATGGTGGTGTCATCGTCGATGTGTCGCGGTAGACTGCACAGCGGTTTGAATGTTGATTGGTACGTTCACGAAATGGCCTTTGATACCAAAACGGATACTTCAAATTGATCTCCGCCATGTTGCTTCTGTGCCGTGTATGCTAAACATCCTCGCTGGTCATACGCTTTTACGGAATGGAATGGCTCACAATTTTCCCCTCCCATATCGATAACAGTCTATCTCGCGTCCCCATCCTTGTGTTATCGCCTCGCGTCCAGTGATCGCGAAAGGGGAGCGTCGCCTTGCGTGGCGTAGAGTCTCTCGTGTCGAATGACGAAGCGACTATAGTTGCTCGTCTTTACTCAACAAGCCAATCAGCGCGCAGAAAAGCCGAAGCCGTGGCGAAATTGCCAAAGGCGATTCGTTCTCAGAATGATGGCTCTTATTTGTTGGAATGAGTGTTGCAGGGAGTGACGAGGCAACTGTATGACGCTACAAACTTGGTCCTCCGCAGGCTTCAAGGACCGGCCTGCCGGCCGGTGCGCTTGGTGTCGACGCCAGTAACCCGCGGCAGCTGCCAACTCCCGACGAGGCAAGATGGGTGACGAGTCGATGGTATCCGGCATGTCGACCGGCGATGCCGGAGGTGGCCCGCCCGGTGCTGCTGGCGGAGCAGCATCAGCAGAGTAAGTTTGGGACCTCCATCTTATAAACAGTGCCAAGAACGAAAAGAGCGAAGCACATATGAAGCTAAGCCTACCTTATTTCGACTTCCTACATGCTAGCTTTCTAAGCTAGAAGTTCAGGGGAAGCTGGAGGCTTAAAGGAGTACTGACACGATTTTGCGGCTGCGCAAAATATACATTTTTCGTTTTCTAGTCACGTATTGTTAACGCCCTCCGCACACGGAAGCCAGGAAGCACGTACAAAATATTTTAGTTTGGTTTTAAAGTTTTCGTCGCCCAGCACAGCAAGCCAGCCTCAGCGCTATGGACACTACAATGACGTATGAACACAGCCTCTTAAAAATCGCCGAAATCGCTGTCAGAGTCGCTGGACGACCGTAAAATTGTCGTTGTTTGCGTGCCCCACGTTGTTTGCGTGCTCCACTACGGCGCGTCTCTCATAATCACCATAGACGACAGAGTTGCAGCCACGCTATTAAGAATTGCTGTCCCTACGTGACTTATACGTACGTCCGACTATGTTGACACGTCACTAGGAAACCGCCCCCTCGAAATCGAAACCGAAAGTCTGCTTTAAAGGAGCCGCATTAAAAAATATATTCATTGCGTTGCGAGGCACGATGACACTCTTTTTGGGGTTCTCCACGCCAGTGCTTTCATTTACAGCAACAATACGAGAATGCCAAAATTCGTGTCAGTACTCCTTTAAATGGATGAAAAGACCTTTAAAAACGATGGAGTACAGGGAATGCCGCTGGAGGCAACGTTTCTTCAAGTTGAGTTGTCGTCGTCAGGACGTCAACTATCCTGTCGCCATCCTAACGAAGACGTGGTCCACTCGTCGAAGCGTCGGATCCAGCCACATTCCCTGTTCTCCGTCTTTTTTAACTGTCTGTTTATGTGCTCTCCTAGTGTTTTGCGAGCTAAACCGACATATGATTGCATTGCCTTGGTCTGTGAATTGTGTAAGCCTTGGAAGTGTATTAAAGACGGCGCTGAAAAGGAGGTCGATAGGAACACATACTCACGCCGTTGTGCCTCTTGCTTTCTTTCGTTTTCTGTATAGCTGTCATGTAATTACATGTGCCTATGGTGGCTGACTCCCTACTCATTTTGACCGCCTTGCGATCAGAAATGTGTGCTTGTATTCTAGAAGTATAAGCGGTCGTTATTGTAGTCCGCTGTCACCGTGGCACAAGCCGCGCACTGCGGGTAGTTCAACTATTCCATGTGAAATTCGTTCTCGAGTTGGTGGTAACAAAGGACGCTAGGCGCTAAAACACGCGCGACGGGTCACGTCGCTTGTGGGCGTTTCCATCTGCCTGCCCCAGCTGCCCTTTTATGGAGCCCCTTATCAGGTATAATGAGGCCTTTTTTTTGTCGTATAGCAAGAATATGGCGAGTTGAGCTCATTCATGTCCATTATGAAGTAAAAGTTTGAAATGCACGGAAGAGGAGGACAAAGTATACTGACAGGTAAGCTCTGTACCGTATATATATATATATATATATATATATATATATATATATATATATATATATATATATATATATATATATATATATATATATATATATATATATATATATATATATATATATTCCGCTAAAGAAGTGGGGAAAATCTAGAAATCTAGAGACTTTAGTCCCGTCAGCTTTTATGTATCGTTGCCTTCGGTGCACTGGAAGGAAGTACCGAAATAACTGTACTGAATGTTTTATTATTTTTAGAAAAAGGAATTGAATTGCCTTGATAACCGCACAGTAGGCGAGCACGTTATACTATCAACGCCCTCGGCTCCTTTGGCTCGGCTGTATAGTGTATGTGTATAACATCCGTAACATTCATTCTGGTGGCACATCGTCAAATTGCCGTCTCTGCTCAAGTCCGCGAGCCGACTTCGATCACATATATCGCAATTGTCCTAATAAACCAACCAGTAGCGCACCCAGGATCTCTGCCAGGGGGGGGGAGGGGGTTAATATTTCACGAAGGGCCGGGCATGCGATTACACAGTTGTTGCGTGTGTAAAAAAAAAGTAAATAATGTGCCATATGATAGTAACATCAATGATGATGATTATTTTTATTATATTTTCGGCGTTTTGCAGAGACATTAGCTCCACATTCTTCTAGGACATAGGAGCAGTTACGGAGCGGGAGGGGGGTTAGGTCGGCCTCAGGGGGGGGAGGGTGTAGTGGCTATGGTACTCGGCTGCTGATCCGAGGGTCGCGGGATCGAATCACTGCCGCGGCGGCTGCATTTCGATGGAGGCGAAATGTGCTGTGCGATGTCATGTGCTGTGCGATGTCAGTGCACGTTAAAGAACACCAGGTGGTCGAAATTTCCGGAGACCTCCACTACGGCGTCTCTCATAATCAGAGCTGGTTTTGGGACGTTAAACCCCACAAATCAATCAGTTATCCTCCTCCGCCGTGTAAGCCATGTATGGACGCGGCTTTCCTCCATCGCGTTCTTTCATGTGTGCCGCAACGGGGGGTAGCCGTGTCGAGTGCATTCTTTTTCGTCTCTTTCTGCATCGCATGTCGTGGCGCATTTTCAGTGGTGGAATTCGCTTGCACGAGGGCCAGTGACGCTTCTAGCATGCTTTGCGTTGCGTATAGGGCATTCTTGCGCGGAACCTTGTCACACTCTCGGAGCACGGACTTCTCCATAACATAGAGAGTGAGTGCGGCTTTCCGTTCGAGAATTTCCACGCTAGAAAACACGCTAGACTTTTCAAACTTTGCACATACGAACTTTCATAATAGTAATAGTAATTTCTGAGGTATTATGTGCCAAAACCACGATATGATTCTGAGCCACGCCCCCTATAGTGAAGGGTTCTGAATTAATTACGGCCACTCGGGTTTTTTCAAAATGCGCTTGCAACATGAGTGTCTTGCATTTCATCCCTTTCGAAATACGGTCGCCATGGTCGGATACATTAGATCTCTCCAACCCGAGCATAGCATAGCAAGCCGTGGGTCCATACGTACTTTTGACGCCCCGTGATCTACGAATTTTGTGTGTGTGCGTGTGGGAGTGTGTGTGTGTGTGTGTGTGTGTGTGTGTGTGTGTGTGTGTGTGTGTGTGTGTGTGTGTGTGTGTGTGTGTGTGTGTGTTCGTAAACCTGGTGAGGGGCCTTCTGAAGAAATTCGTGCGAGCTTGCGCACACACTTCTTGTAGGAGTACCTTTGAGAGTTGTGTTCGCTACGCCTAATCGTTTTCCACTAGCCACCAGAGGCTGAATTCACGAAGATTCCCTTTCGTAAGATGCCCTTTCCGACTGGTCTTCCGGCTTCGCTATAGTACGTCCTACATCGCGATTGTCTGAACTATAGTTTTATGTTTTTGTGAATACAGGTCCTGCTGTTTTGTCGTCGTACGATGCTTTGATGAGGCAAGTAGGGCGATCTCTTTTTTTTTTTTCTTTCTTCCCCGATGACAGTATCGCGCACTTGCTCTGCGTTGCGGCCTCCCCTGCAACTTAGTTACCAGGCGCAGCGTCTTTCATCTTATTTTTAACTGTCGTGAGAGCGTGCATCGGTTCCACCAGAATGCGCAATTCCTTGCTGTGTGGCGTAATTTGTATAGTGTGGCGTGTTTGGCATTTCACTTGCGCAAAGCCAGAATCTTCCTAATACGTATCATGCACCGCGTCGCCTTTGGATGTCCTATATACACAGACGCCTTTTAATGGACGATCGCGAAACACTTCAACGAAGCATTGCTTTGTCTCATATGGTTATTTCTTTGCAGAGATCGTGACGGATACACATTTTTTTTTCTTTTTGAGACGGCATAGATATGCTTACGCCTTTGCATATACATACCTGAAAAAACAATAAAGCAAACGATCCCGTGACTGACGTTTTCTGGGACAACGTATTTGTGTATCGTTTCGTGTGTGCACGCCTGACATTGTTTTCATTCTCTGTGTATCATTTGCAGGGGCATCATGAAAAAGCTGACAAACTACTGGTTTATTGTCGGGTCAATACCGCTGGTGATGTTCCTTCTTGTCTGTCTGCCCACCGTGTTCTACGTAAAGTCTATTTCAGGTAAATATCCGCGCGGGAGAGGGCAAACGCGGCTTGTGTAGACCACTCTTGCACTGCATGCATCTCGCTCACCAAGCGCATCTTTGATCCACCTACGTGGCTTAGCACTATGAGATACAGTGCTCGACTGTTTGCTCAGGCCAAGCTATTTGCTTTCCAATAAATTCTATCTACGTTGTAAAGGGCGAAGAGAACCACAAGCAGACGTAACAGCAGGGCTCTGCCAAACACTCAAGTGCGCGAGGCACTGGAAATGCTTTACGAAAAGCATTCGTGAGCCGTGAGCATAGTGAGTAGATGAGATCACTCACCAACAGCCTGACGCCAGGTTCAGTCCGTCGAGAACGTATTACGAAAACGGTAACTAACGTATTTTAAAATACTGATTTTTCTTTTTCTTTGAACTCCTCTTGTCTTCGAGACAAGCTGTGTTTTGTTGGGCATCCTACCTAGCCCGTCAAATTCTGCTTCTTGAAACACGCCCTGTAGGTTACGGGATCAGTTTGGCTGAGTTTGCAATAGCGCATTTAATGTGTGCACCCTATCACAGAAAAAAAAATTAAGCAAAAGCAATCGCATCGCTTGTTGCTAGAAGACTCAAGCAACTTACCTTTGCAGAAATTCTGTACTGCTGAAACACTGTACCATTGTTCTCAGAAACACTGTACCGACAAGGTTACCAATTTGGGCTTGTTGTCCTTGTCTAAACTGTATACTGAAGCGCGACGGCGCGCGGCGACGTTCCTATAGTGTTCAATGCACTTCTTGCCGTCTGTAGGGAGTAACTATCATGAGTAACCACCTTGCCACAACAATTGCTAGCCCCTTAAAGGGGACCGTCGGCGATTTCTTAGTGTCCACTGATCTCAAATGAGATGTTCAATATACGTCCTCCTCAGTACAGTAATAACATATGCAAAGCTAGGCGCTTGCAGACCGTCTAGTTTTCCCGAAAATAATTTTTAAAAGTTTGTAGCGGATTCCTATGTGGTCCACCCCGTGTATGTGACGCCATTGCCTACAACGGTGCCTACACGAGCGGGCTATAGCGGTCAAAAGCAAAACGGTGATACAAGCGCTCAAACCATCCCTGTCAAGACCGCTATATCACAGTACATCGTCAATGACGTCGCCACTTTCATTTGTCTGTCACCATGCACGCAGCTTCTTCTTTTTTTTTCTTTTTTTTTTTTTTTTTTATGCCTGGGACAGTTACTGACAGGAACTCCTACCCATGAAAAAGAAATTCTCCGCAGAATAAGGATGGGCTGGAGCGCATTCGGAAGGCATTATGAAATCGTGACTGGAAACTTGCCGCTCTCACTAAAGCGAAAAGTAGTCAATCCATTGCATTCTCCCAGTACTAACGTACGGTGCACAAACGTGGAGGATAACGAAAAAAACTAGAGATGAAACTAAGGAGCACGCAACGTGCAATGGAAAGAAAAATGATAGGGGTAACGCTAAGAGATAAAAAAACGAGCGTAATGGATCAGGGAACAGTAGCTGGTATTATTATATTAAAAGAAAGAAGTTGACCTGGGCAGGACATGTCATGAGGAGGACAGATAACAGATGGACAGTAAGAGCAACGGAATGGATACCAAGACTCCAAGAGAGGGAAAACGCAACAAAGCAGGCAAAAGGTTAGATGGAGCGATGAAGTTTGCGGGCATAAAGTGGAACCAACTCGCTCAGGATAGGGTGGATTGGAAATCGTTGGGAGAGGCCTTCGTCCTGCAGTGGACGTAAAGATGATGATGATGATGATGATGATGATGATGATCGCATGCAGCTCCATATTTCCGATGGTGCTGAGGCTGTGACGTCGTCGCCTACATCGCACAAAGTGTCTACCCGTTTCGGTATTGGTTTGAATTTCGAACACATTGTTCATTTGGTTATTTAAAATTATCGGCGAGTTTCTGAGCAAAGCGAACAACCCTGTTGGCCATGGGATTTTCAGTATCATAGGAAAATAGTGATATGAGATATGGTGGGAAAATGGAAAAACAGTCGGAGTTCCTCTAAACTAAACATCATAGTGCAAACTATTGTTGATCTTTGACAGTGTCGAGACGACTTGCTCGTTACACGTATACCTGTGGAGGCTAAATGTTTGTCCCGTAATTCGCTCCGCTGAGGCCAACAACCTTTCCCGTCAAGCCGGCTCTTCATCTTCACAGATACCACACGGAGGAGCAAAGTTCCATCTGTATTTTGCAGCGATCATTTGCACAATCATTTTCGTGCGACTCCGGCAAGTTGGCTGTCGACACGTCCGGCGCTGAGTCACGAGAAACTTTGCGAATATGGTTGTGCTTGCAGAAATGGCAGTCGGCTGTTGTATCTCTCTCTCTCTCTCTCTCTCTCTCTCTCTCTCTCTCTATATATATATATATATATATATATATCTATATATATATATATATATATATATATATATATATTTTTTTTTTTTTTTTCGTATGGTGATTTCAGTCATACTATAGTCGAACGTAGACCAAGAAACTACGTTGTGTTGACTGCTCCGAAAATGGCGATATATATGCCAAATCCTTTCTCGGATCGGGTGCCTTGATATAGCAGCGTGGAGGCACGGGTGTGGAGACACCCTCATTCTCGGCCGCTTTATGAAGAAGCCTAGGATAGGAAACATGTCCTCGTAGATTTTGTTCTCAAACAAGAACAGAAGATTCTGCTTCTTAGTGACTCCTAAATTGTGTTAATGAACAGAAAACGCATAGCAAAGCAGGGAATGGGGCGGGGTGTAAACTCTTCTTCCGGAAGTTTTTGCAGATTACGTATGCAGGCGCCTATATACATGCGCATGAAAGAACATAAGGAGGGTAGAGGGGGAGGGTCGTCGGCCCTCCCCTACTCCTCCATTGAAAATAATGGTTATGGCCATGGACATGGACATGTGAACATGATCATACTTATGGCTGCTTAGCGCAAGAAAATGAAGGAGAGAAGGGTTTTGCTTTAAGGGACGGTAAGTTTTCTGGCGTACGGCATAATATCAGCCGACTGGCCCAGCCACAATTTAGATTATTGTACACGTCTTGTCGCACCTCGAATGGCCAGAAAGGATAAAGTGACGGGTCCGATTTGCCATCGCAACCGTGTGTGTGAAGCTAACATATAATGGAACAAAAAAGCGTACAGGTCGTTTTTTTTTAAAATTTAATGTGCATGAATAAGGCAAACGGGTGACGAACGCGAACGGGCACACAACTAGCCTCTGATTTTGTAGAACAGTGTGTGTTTTGCTTTTTACACCAGTCTGTACAGACTACCAGACCTTCATCTTACACTTATTAAGCGAGCTTCGGAAGCGCAGTGCTAGAATCGACAGCACGTTTGCCCCACGAGTAATACGGTTTCCGCAATCGAGTTCTATTTTCAGGTTTCGAGGAGAAACCATGGGCGACTAAGAGGTTGTTCATATTTTTTTTTCTTTTTCTGCTGAACTTTCTATCCCGGGAGGACTTGGACAACGCGGTTGTCGCGCTTATTCTTACATCTTTACCAGCTTTCCCACGTGAAATACGCTAACGTTTGCACGAACTTGTCGGTGTGGCGGTGACCAAAGTAATATAAGCCGCTATGTTACAGCATACAACGCGCTTCCACCAATCATCCTCTGTACGATAAGCTCTTGAGGAAGCGTCGGAGGTTGCCCAAATTTAGGAAGGCTGATGCGAAAGAAATTTTACGCCCTATTACGTTAGCGTGGTTAAGGACGCAATAAAGCAGACACGCTATTGCGTTCTCCTTACAGATTACAAGAACGCCTTTTACTGCAGAAGCAAGGCATGCGATGCATTGGGTAAGTTTGCTTGATAACCTGTGTGTCGTGAGACAGCGTCACGCACGCACGCGCGCGCATGTGCCACGGTGTAAGAAATCCAAACTAGAAGAGAAGCTCAGGGGAAGATGGAGGCTTGAATCGATGAACAGATCGCTAAAAACGATATAGAACAGGGAATGTCGGAGGAGCCAACGTTTCGACAAGTGACTTGTCGAAACGTTGGCTCCTGCGACATTCCCTGTTCTACGTATATCGTTTTTAGCGATCTGTTCAACTGTGTAAGAATACAAGCCACAGCTATTGGAGGAAAAAAAAAATGTTTGTCCGCGAACTGTCACAGTTGCTCCTGCTGGCCCGGCAAGTTTAGCTGCTGTTTGTGTGGAAGGTGTGTTCGTCGATGCCGTTATAGACACTGGAGCGGCCATCTCTGTTATTCGTCGCGGACTATACGCTTCCGTCGGCGAAAGGTGAAGAGCCCGTATGTTGGTCCGGTCTTATGTGGCACCAATGACAGTCCGATCTATCCTACCGGACACTGCACTGATCGTGAGCTCATCGACGGGATTCGCTATCATGTACACCTTGCTGTGCTTTCGTCCTGCGCTCACCGGCTCATCTTAGGCTGGGGCTTCCTGTTAGTTGCGTCTGCTGTCATTTCTAGCGGGTAACCACGTATTATCCTTACGGACACCGAGCTCTCTGGTGGTGCGGTTAAAAACACGGATAGTTCTGTATGATTCTGCGTCCGTTATGGGGTACTCAACAAAATTACCCGGAAAGATGTCTATCAATTATATATGCCATGCAATGATGACGCTTTGGGTACATTACAAGGCACCGGATGCTTCTCGAGCCACGACTTGCGGTCTGGCTACTAGAAGATTCCAATGCATGAGCGCGACAAGGAGAAGGCCGCTTTTGCGATACCTGATGGCCTTTTTGAATTTGATGTGATGCCGTTCGAACTGTGCAACGCACCAGCCACATTTGAACGCACGATAGGTACCGTAGAATGGAAAACGTGTCTTTTTTACTTGGAAGACATTTTCATCTTTTCGCCCAGCTTCTCCCAGCACCTTGAACGTTCATAGACGAGGTGGTTGCGTGTATACGCAGGTCTCCAGCTCAATACCAAGAAATGCCGATTTGCTAGCTGAAGCACCAAATTACTAGGCCATGTCATCAGCAAGCACGGTATTGAACCAGATGCTGAAAATGACGCTGCTGTACTGCATTTCCCTAATTCAACCACACCTAAATACCTTCGCAGCTTTCTCGGCCTGACGTGATACTTCCGTCACGTTGTCCGTGATTTTGCGACCATAGCGGTCCCTCTTCCGTAAACTCCTTACCACGAGCGCTCCTTTTACCTGCACAGATGAATGTGAAGTTGCCTTTCAGGCCCTCAAGCACTGTCTTACTTCAGGACCTGTGCTTCGTCACTTTGACCTCAAGGCCTCTACAATCCTCCGCACTCACGCGAGTGGGAATGGAATTAGTGCAGTTGTGGTCCACGCGGGCCTACGCGCCACCATTTCTCAATTGTCTAACCACGCTCTGTGTCGGTTGTCCTCCTTGAAGAACTTGTCCGCACGACTCGGCCGTTGAGTGCATCGTTTACAGGGGTTCGACCACATTGTTAGGTATAGATCGGGCAGGCAACAGCAAGATGCTGAATGCATGGATGCATGGTGGATGGATGGATGGATGGATGGATGGATGGATGGATGGATGGATGGATGGATGGATGGATGGATGGATGGAAGGACGGATGGACGGATGGACGGACGGACGGACCGACGGATGGATGGATGGATGGATGGATGGATGGATGGATGGATGGATGGATGGATGGATGGATGGATGGATGGACGGACGGACGGACGTTATGAGCATCCCCTTTATAACGGGGACGGTGTCCCGCGGGTCACCAAGCTCTACCTTTATTTTTTCGTTCTCTACAAACGCTAGTTTTCCCGAATCAAACATTTTCCCAACAAATATTTCTCTGCGCCTAACTATTTTAGCTATTATCGTTACGCTGTGAAGTACCAATCTTATTCGAACTATCTTGCGTTTCTACTTGCTACATATTTTTCCGCCACCAAGCGCCTTTTACTTATCTCTATCGCCGACATGTTCAGCTTTCCCGTGCTGTATCCCCGAAATCCACGGCCTCTTGCAGGGTGGTATAGCCAAGGCTAAAGCTGATTAAAGTTCATGCTGATGCCCTGTTGTGCTGCCCCTTGACCTCAAATGCCCGTGTGTCGATCCCCATCTGTTCAGCACCTGCCGGCCAACATATACCACGACGACGGATGTCAGCCCAACGTAGTCCGTGACCTTGGTCGACATTCTTTCGTCAGGATACTTCGCCTTCCTGCAACGTACTGATACGTGCTGCCGCGCTATAATCGACGAGGTTTACTGCTCACCTCGTCCTCCCAACAGCTGCTTGAGACGGCAGTTTGCACGTTTTGAGCTTTATGAGGGATCACTATTTCGGCAAGTGCATGTACCACATTATAAGCGCTGGCTCTTCGTCGTCCCTCGATCGCTTCCACTACAACCACTTCACGATGACGCAACGGCTAGGCATTTAGGATTTCGCAAAACCTACGACCGCATTTAGACTCGCTGCTTTTGGCCTACCATGGCCACTCGTGCTGCTTGAAACGCCGGTTCATGTGCGTCATATGTCAACGCCGGAAAACGTTCGGCATCTCTACCCGCCGGCCCATTACAACCTTTACCCTGTCCGTCTCTTCCCACTCCGGGTTGCCGCTGAATTGTCACTGCCGTGGACAAGTGGACAAGCGCTAAGTCGCAACAGCTCTCTCTCTCTCTCTCTCTCTCTCTCTCTCTCTCTCTCTCTCTATATCTATATATATATATATATATATATATATATATATATATATATATATATATATATAATGTGTGTGTGTGTTCACCTATTACCGACGCGGCAACAAAAGACGTTATAAGACAGTTCATTTGACCGCACCGTCAAGATGCACTTGGATACACAGAGTACGGTTAAAGAAATTTTACGAGGGTACAATTTCTTATAGACAGCAGGCGCCGGCGATGTCTGCTACTGGAACTTAATTAAACTTAATTACACCTAATTATTTAACGCAACGTGGAAAAAACAGACCTAGATAGAAAGGTAGAGGAAGCGACAGGTCGAGCGCTAGACTTCAACTGACTTTATTCTTACAGCAGAATCGAGAATTACGACATGTGCCCGATATCCGTGCATGAGTGTCGTCAGAAAGTGAATTACACTACATATTTTAACAGCTGCGTTTCATTTTCACGCATGCGCATGTGCTTTAATTCTCGGCACTGCTGTAAGGACATAAAGTCAGTTGAAGTTTAGCGCTAAACCTGTTGCTTCCTCTTCCTTTCCACCTAACCTGTCTTTTTCCATGTTGGGCTAAAAAAATGTATTTCATTGGTTTGAGCCAACTAGCCCCGCAACTTCTGCATATATCTTCATATACTACCAGTTTTCTGAAACTCCCGTTATTAACGGCCAGGTATGCCCTCGCATAGCTTAATTGTCGCGGGCGCTAAATGTCCTAGCTTTTTGTAGCTACGCTAAATTGAGTATATCTTTTTTTTTTCTTATTTCAGCGGCAGCGACAAAAGCAGTACGAGATGCGAAACCATGCGATGACTTCTTCACCTCCGTGTGCAAAGCATCCCCGCAGTTCGACATCAAGAACGTCCACAAGAAGGACGCGAAGTTACTTGGTATGTGTGCATGAAGAGGCATATGAGGCAGGGCACCTGGCCCTAGTGTACGCAGGACTCGGTATTTGGCTTGTCTATTTGATTCACCACTCACGTATACCCTTAAACACCGCAGAACATTCGAGGATGTGTATCCAATACCGTTTTTTTTTTTATTTGCGTTCTGTAAGGACTGGTGCTAGTTCGGCGCCTTTAGCATAAGTCCAAACATCGATATGCAAATATTTAGCATTTTGATCCTGCATGAAATAACATCGCTGCGGACTGGATGGACAAGTAGGCGCTCGCCATAACCATCGCCGATAGAAAGCGGCGGTACCAGGCGCTTGCACTCCAGGTCTATCTGCGCCGAAACATGGACACGGCGACAGACATTGCAGACTACCAACTGAAGATTTATTATTCAAGGATCACATATATACATCGGGGGAGCAGGAGGTAGCGCAGTGATAAGCAGGTCAGTAGCGACAAAAAAAAAATAGTAAAGAGAATTACGTGGCAAAATAAAAAATTACACCATCTCCCCGAAGGGGGCCATGGGGTGATGCGGATGATGCCTGGGAGTTTCAACGGTGCATTTAACGGTGCAGGATCGCTGCAGGATCGCTGCAGGGAGTTTCAACGGTGCATTTAACGACGATGTTTACAGGTTTTCAGTGTTTTCGGCGTTACCTTTGCGGTGAACCTTGCGTGTTATTACTTTGTTAACTTGGTTAGTTACCACGCATGCTGATGCGTACTTGCGTCAACCCACTCGCTGACGGAACTGTTGCTTCCATAACACAACACCACCAACTTCTTTCATCGGAGGAGGAGGAGATACTACTGAAGCGAAGCGCGCGCGCGCTCTCTACCCGCTTTATTTATTGCAGCAGCTGTTAGAGAGAGGGAAGGGAGAGGAAAGTCGCGCATGCGTAGTGTGAGTGCGGACGCCGGACGCGTGACATACCCGCGAGCAAGAGATGCTCCGCATCTAAAAGAAAGAAAGAGCCACTGACGCATGCCAGGCGGCCATTGCCTGTAACTCTTTCACCGATAAAAGGCTATCTGCCGCAGACATTTCGTTCTCTCGCCATATTTTCAGCTTCTACAATCAGACGGGTGCGTTCTTCTTTATGCCTGTATAGATGACATCAGTGTTTATTTAAACTGCGCATGGCAGCTACACCTGCTGACATGTTGTCAGCCAAGAAACCGTCGTTGCCATTGCGTGTTCACACAGCCGCTTATTAAGACACACACACACACACACACACACACACACACACACATATATATATATATATATATATATATATATATATATATATATATATATATATATAACCACAGGGAAGGGGTCAAGGGCTCGTTTTTATTTGTTAGGAACAACTTAACGAAACAACAAACATTGAAGCCTACGAAAGCATCAGGGAAGTTATTCCAATTCGTAATTATGGTATTGTAATTTTTGGGGCAAGTAGAAAGGAATTAATGTGGACGAAAAGACAAACCTGCCTTCGGTGGGAACCGAACCCACGACCTTCGGATATCGCGTCCGATGCTCTACCGCTGAGCTACGAAGGCGGCCGTCCCTCCGTCCACTTTATTGGGTATTTATGTATACGGAATCCTTGGAGTGTTCGGCAGCGCCACTCTAGCCATGGCGGCGAGTGCAGCACACTCTTACTGCTGGGAGGCGTCACGTAGAACGTGATCTTATGTCGAGGTGGCTACTGCCCAATCCTCATATGCTACCTAAGGCACCAAGTCTGTCGCAACGAGGCCCAAGCTATGAAATAACCAAGGGGAAGGAGTGACCCTTATCCGAACTATGAGGCTGCAATAATTAGTAGGACAAGAATGAGGTAGAGTGCATGCGTTCTCAGATAATGAATGCTAGCTTACCATTATCTCTGAAGAGGAAAGCGTATACCAGCTGCATCTTACCAGTACTCACCTACGGGCAGAAATTTTGAGGCTCACTAAAAGGATCCAGCTTAAATTGACGACGACGCGGCGAGCAATGGAACGGAAAATGCTAAGTGCTAAATGCTTAAAGGACAAGAAGAGAGCGGCATGGGTTATGGAGCAAACGCGTGTTAAGGACATATTCATACAAACTGAGAAGTGGACGTGGGTGGGACACGTAATGCGAAGGCAAGACAACCGTTGGCCATTAAGGGTAACAGAGTGGATCCCTGTACGAGAAGACAAGCGTGGCAGGGGTTGGCAGAAAGTTAGGTGGACAGTTGAGACTGAGAAGTTTGCGGGGATAAATTGGTCACAGTTAGCACAGGACCGGGATAATTTGAGACCTATGGGAGAGGCCCTTGCCCTGCAGTTGGCGCGGGCATGATGATGATGATGATGATGAAACTAGCAGCCCACGCTTAAAGGGACAATAAAGAGAAAGCGTAAGTCAGTCCATGCTGATAGACTTTGAAAATTCTGTTATTGATTTCACCATCATGGGTTCAACATTAAAGTAGGGAATGATCAGTTTCATTTTTAAATTTCGCGCCGAAATCTCCACAGGCCAACGCAAGCATGACGTCACGGATTTCACAGTCTCTCTCTGTGTGTATATATATATATATATATATATATATATATATATATATATATATATATATATATATATATATATATATATATATATATATATATATAATAGCAGATAATTATCCTAGCAGGTGCCTTCAAAACCTGTGACATCGCAGGGCGTTCGTACGGAAACCTCAAGTTGCCGCCGCCACCTGTATTTTATTTTCGCTTGTCTTCTCGCTTACCAAGCTCCTTCTCGCTGTGAGAGTGGCGCTTTTGGTGTTCTGAAAGAGTGATGTACTGATAGGAGAAAAATCGTATTGCTCCTTAGTGTTCCTTTAAGGTCGCACGCTTGCTACCATTATAGCGATATAACTGTTAATATCATTTCTTGCGTGCACAAGCGATAAGGCCTTTCGACTGTTCCTCGGTGTGTTAATTGATTGATTGATTGATTGATTGATTGATTGATTGAGTGATTGAGTGATTATACCGCTCGTCAAATAGGTAAATTTTGCTGCGCGAGATGTCGGTATGCAATAGTTGCTGTTTATGCGAAGTTTTTGCTGATACCGTTTTCTCTCTCTCTCTCTTTCCTTCGTCTTTTCCTCTTTTTTCTTCTTTTTTTCCCAAAGCAAATGCGTTGCCCATGTTGGGCGACTCGCCCCCTCCAGGTGCGGCCGCCACGGGTTATTACGGAAAATGCGGGGTCGGCTCGGAACTTATAAGTAAGCCAATTTGAAGGGACCGATGGATATGGTTTTGTTTACCCCATTCCGTCCCTGCGATTGCTTCGTGCATGTCTAAACAGAGGCGTGTGCAATTGTTTCGAGAGATACCACGTCGTGCTGATGGTCGGTGTTTATATTCTGCCGAAAGTTAGCACGGCACATCTGTGAGCGCCTGCTTCGCGGAGGCGGTGACGAGGATTGGTGAATCCTTTTTGCCCTTTTAATGATGCTATGCATATATGCAAATGGAAAAAGATAAACACATAGCGTCATCGCTCCGCAAAGCATGCGTCTCTCAGAAGTGCGGCTAACTTGCAGGCAGACTCTAAACACCGCATCATGACTTGACAGCACGGTAGCGTTCGTCGTTCACATAGGTGTCTCTCGAAAAAGAGGCATAATTTCAGAGATTAAACTAATGCATTTTACGGTAAATAGAGCAAAATATGTCTTCATGCTAGTTTGTTTTTGTCGTTCCTACCTGCTTATTCTTTTGTTTGCGTTTCAAATATTGAAACTCGGCCACTGCGCCTAGAGTTTCCTCAATGTTATATATATATATATGAGTAGTAGACCCTCGGAATTGGCAACAAAAATGCGGAAAGCGTTTATTCAACGTTTCAGCCGGAGACCGGCCTTCATCAGGAGACCGGCCTTTCCTGATGAAGGCCGGTCTCCGGCTGAAACGTTGAATAAACGCTTTCCGCATTTTTGTTGCCAATACCGAGGGTCTACTACTCATCTCTGCCTCACGCCTCCGGCCTATTCACCATCATATATATATATATATATATATATATATATATATAAATCGGCCGGGAAAAAGCGCGTCTGTGACGTCGATGTCGCCGCCCCACGGCTTTCGTTACTCGCCACTCGCCCGTGGTCACCGCAGCTCCGGCCGCGCAAGCAGCTTGCGTTATCTCCTGCTTATCTGCGGCGTTGGTCGCGGCGGGCGAGTGACGAAAGCCGTGGGGGCGGTGACATCGACGTCACAGACGCTCTTTTTCCGTCTGAAGGAGCCTGCCACGGGGAACTAATTGTTCGCGTAGCTCCGACATGCACTCCGCTATTCAAAATTTGATCGTTGGGATAGGTAGTGTCGAGGACGGGCTCCAAGGTACTCATTACTATAGCCACCAATTGCTGATAATGAAAAAGTTAATTAGCGTAATTTCGCTAATTATGCACACAAGTGCGGTAATTGTTCTGTATCTAGAGGCCGCCAACCCGTACACTCGAATGGTACACAATACATTCCGCGATTTATGTTTTTCTGTTTTTAAAAATGTGTTGCAGCTTTTTAAAAACAGAAAAACATAAATCGCGGGAATGTATTGTGTACCATTCGAGTGTACGGGTTGGCGGCCTCTAGATACAGAACAATTACCGCACTTGTGTGCATAATTAGCGAAATTACGCTAATTAACTTTTTCATTATCAGCAATTGGTGGCTATAGTAAATGAGTACCTTGGAGCCCGTCCTCGACACTACCTATCCCAACGATCAAATTTTGAATAGCGGAGTGCATGTCGGAGCTACGCGAACAATTAGTTCCCCGTGGCAGGCTCCTTCAGACGGAAAAAGAGCGTCTGTGACGTCGATGTCACCGCCCCCACGGCTTTCGTCACTCGCCCGCCGCGACCAACGCCGCAGATAAGCAGGAGATAACGCAAGCTGCTTGCGCGGCCGGAGCTGCGGTGACCACGGGCGAGTGGCGAGTAACGAAAGCCGTGGGGCGGCGACATCGACGTCACAGACGCGCTTTTCCCGGCCGATTTATATATATATATATATATAT